>QANX01003863.1:55157-103390 GCA_003254975.1 Ochetophila trinervis
AAAAAAAAAAAAAAAAAAAAAAAATTGAAGATTCTGGAAACAAATAAGAAAGCGTAAAAAAGAATATCTAAATGCAAAATCTCTACTTAAAAACACACAGCAACCCTCCTCCAAGCATGAAGCAGAGGATTGAAAATTGAAAAACCCAATTCAAAAAACCAAATGGGAGGAACCCATCAACTAAAAAATGCACAGAAATCCTCTTCCAAGCTACTCCAAATCCCAAAAAAAATAAAAAAAAATAAAAGGAGAACCAAGCATGGTGAAATATGGAAACTGAATATGTTTGGAGTACGAAAAGTATTATTAGGAAGAAGACCCAGATCAAATACCTTTGACTGAAGACCAGAACAACCAAGGGTTGGATGGGTTTCTCTGGTAAGCATTAGATTGGCTTCTTGCTGCAGCATTTCACCTCTCCCAGCTCGTACAAAATATATCATAAACTTTAACTGTACAAAAAAAAAAACAAAAAGGTCAATGTCAAAATATGAAACATTTGCAAACATAAAGTTCAAATGATTCAGATACAAAGAAACTGTCAATATTACATAATGTAGACAACAAATCTACACATGTTGAATAACGGACCTTATATTTTTTGACAGATTATTGCAGTCATCAGATTTCATAAGGCGATTCTTCAAGTGCTTCCAGTTATGGGTATTGTTCAGCTGTAACAAGAAGACCGATAATCAATATGAAGCCTAACAAGAAAAAAAGTTAGATGGGTAATAACAGAAATGCTCACCTTTTTGTAGAAACCTCTAATTGGAGATAGTAGGGGGCGGAAGAAGAGAACGGGGGAAGAGGAAGAAAACGGGAGTGGAAATTCAGTGAAACGGAGGCGGAGGAAGAAGAACAGCGCAGAGATTTACTGAAACGGGGTCGCGGATGCAGAGCGGGGGTGGCAGAGGTTTGGCAGGAGAGATTAGGGCAGACAGGGGTATAATTGGAATTGCCTAATATTACAGGGATAAATTTTAAAATATACATATTTAATTTTTTTTTTTTCAAAATAATGAACCGGCAAAGTCCTTTTATCAGTTGTTTTCAACAGGGTTCATGCCTGGAGACCTCGTAGAAGGTTCTTGAGTTTGACCCTAAATATATATGTATGTGCCAAAGATCATATATATATATATATATATATATATATTTATATTTATATTTATATAAATATATATATATATATTTTTAAATGACATTGACAGATTGATATATATATTTATATAAATATAAATATAAATATAAATAAATATATATATTTTATTTTTGACATATACATATATATTTATATGTATGTATCATCAGTGCAGACTTAAAATGTTCAAATGATATCAAGTACAATATATTGTCTCATTTGAAAAGTATACATGCTTCTTTTAAAGTGTACGAGCAAATGTCTTTCAAACTCCGAAAGGCACTCATTACTGCTTTAACTAGCCTAGAGACTTACAAAAAAAAAAATGGAGCAAATAAATGTAGAAAAATCATTGAATAAAGTATTTGCATTATGGATGGCATGTATCACATTTAATGATGAAGATCGTCAATTAGGGGAGAACATACATAACCGACCGCTCTATGTCACAGGGACAATTAAAAATATCCCTGTGAATTAGATAATGATTGGCTGTGGTTCAGCTGTAAATGTCCATCCTTTAAAGACACTTTGGATCTTAGGCTTGAATCTATAGCACTTCTATTCATCATTCTTAAAAATTCATGGATTTAATCAAGTTGGATAAAGGACGCTAGGGAGTGTCACCTTGGCAATGAAAATATGTGATCTTCAGTCAAATGCTTTATTTCATGTTATTGAGGCATATACTTCCTATAATGCTCTCTTGGGACGTCTGTTGCTTCACACCTATGGTGTCATTTCTTCTACACTCTATCAGTGCTTCAAATTTTGCAAGGATGTAAAAGTATCGAAGGTGAATGCAGATTTCAACCCATTTCAAGGGAAGAGGTAAACTATGCTGATGCAAAAATCTACAAAGCAGCTAATGATGCCATTCTGAAGAATTTTAAGGGGATAACAACTAAGGATAAATGGGAAGGAAAAAGTGAATATTAAAGTAGAAACACATGTCATTCCTTCGCTAAAACCTATCCAACAAAAGAATAAACCGCTGCATGACCATAAGGAAACCACCAGAAAGGCCATCTTCATATACCTACCAAAAGACCAAAAGGCACGAGGGCAAAAAGCTATTACAACAGTCAATGACACAATGGATGCATTGATAACAAGCTACACTCGTCCCTTTAGGAGAATTATTTGATCTGTCCCTAATGATGAGATTTCAATTTCTATAAAGCTCAGAAATGAAAAACGCATAAATAATTGCATTGTCATTATCCATAAGGGCCCCAGAACACAATCATCTGGTTCCACATCAAAGGGTCTTAAGGTAAAAAATAATAAGACCACATTTGGGAAGAAAAATAAGAGTGTTGTGATTAACCAGAATGATGGATGCCATAAAGCTTCCTCTGAACATGAAATTAAAATTATTGCAAGTTATAAATTGCCGAAAGAACTTGTCGAGGCTGAGATGCCCATTGAGCCTGAGTCTACCGTGTGCATTTTGGGTTTAGAACCTGAACCTTTAGATGTCTAGTTACATGTTAATTTACCTGTAGGTATTAGTATTGGTTTAGGAAAAGTATTCCGTGGTTGTGAGATGGACATTGGAGGTCATGTAATGACATTTGACTTAATTGTCTTGGATATGGTATCTTATGATGTGATACTGGGAATGGATTGGTTATCAGCTTTTAATGCTACTATCAATTGTCACAAAGTAACAATCGTTCTACCTGATGGTATTAAATTTGACATCTTAGGCGAGAAAGATAGCAGTCATTTTTGCTTCTATGTAGTCTATAGTGAGCATAAGAATTATTTTGGATGGATGGAAAATGTAGTTGGTCATGAGATCGGTGATTTAAAGATTCTATCCATTTATGTGGTGAATGAGTTTCTAGATGTGTTCCAGACAAGTTACCCAGTTTACCTCCTAGAAGAGAAGTTGTTTTCTCTATAGAAGTATATCCGGGAACATCTCCTATTTCTATTGTTCCATCTAGAATGGCCCCCACTGAACTTGAAGAATTGAAATTTCAATTAATGGATTTGCAAAATAAAGGGCTTATTCGTCCTAGTACATCTCCATGGGGTGCTCCTGTTTTATTTGTCAAAAAGAAAGATGGTTCTTTGAGGTTATGTCTAGATTATAGGCAACTTAATTGGGTTACAGTAAAAAATAAATACCCCTTTACCATGGATTGATGATTTGTTTGATAATTGTGTGGTTCCAAGTATTTTTCAAAAATTGATTTACATTCGGGATACCATCAATTCAGAGTTAAGGATGAAGATATTCCTAAAACTGCTTTTCGAACACGGTATGGACACTTTGAGTTTGTGGTTATGCCTTTCAGCTTAAGCAATGCTCCGGCAACATTTATGAGCTTAATGAATTAGATTTTTCATACCTACTTGGATTAATTTGTGGTGGTGTTTGTAGATGATATTTTAATTTACTCAAAGTCAAAAGAAGAGAATGAAGAACATTTACGCATTGCCTTGCAACTTTTGAGAGATAACCAATTATATGCAAAGTTAAGCAAATGTGAATTTCGGATGACTTAAGTAAAGTTTCTTGGACATGTAGTATCTCAAAGTGGTATTTCTGTTGATCCAGCTAAAGTGGAAGCAGTGCTTAATTGGGAGAGGCCTAAGAATATGAAAGAGATAAGAAGTTTCTTGGGATTAGCGAGATAGTATCATCGCTTTGTGAAAGACTTCTCTCAAATAGCATCTCCTATAACTCATTTGACTCAAAAAGGTGTGAAATTTGAGTGGAATGATACTTGTGAGCAAGCATTTGTGAAACTTTAAAGTCGTTTGACCTCGGCACCTATTCTAGTAATTCCTGAGCAATGAATTGGCTATTTTGTTTATTGTGATGCTTCCCGTTTGGGTTTAGATTGTGTTTTAATGCAACAAGGTGGTGTGGTGGCTTATGCTTCACGCCAACTTAAACCTCATGAATGAAATTATCCGACACATGATTTGGAACTTGCAGCTATGAGCAAAAAAAAATATATATATATATATATGCGTCAGAGATCAAAAATATATATATCAATCTGTCAATGTCAAATAAAACAATAATAAAAAAATTTCAAATATTCAATTTGTAAGGAGTATCCCCGACCTTCTAGTTCTATGGCAAGTGGATGAATTACATCCTCAACATCACAAGTTCGAGAAAAAGTGGAGACAACCAAAAAGAACGTGAACATACTTTCTTTTGAGTTGTTAAAGTTACACTGCCGTCAGGAAAGGGGAAAATATTGAATTTTTCTATCATGATTGAAAATTTTTATCAAAGTAGAGAGCTGAAATTACATCTGCAATCAAATATATTTTTGGACTTTTAATATGTGTTTTCATTATTAAATTAGGTTTGGAATAGAACTCTTATTCTATTATAATTGATTTTAGAATTGAATTCTATTTTCTGATTTAATTTTGTTGGAAATAAAAAAAAAAGTTAATTTATTTTATTTGGGTTGCTGAGAAATTAAGTATAAAGTCCAAATATTAAAATAGTTTTCAAAAGATTGCAGGACCATTCTGGGCCAAAGCTTAAAACTTAAATTCAAATGAATTGTAACCCAACTAGATTTTTAAATGGGTTTCAAGTTAAAAATCTAGAAATTCAAATGGACTTTTTTTTTAATTGGACTTGCAAATTACCAATTAGTCCTAAGGCCCGATTATTTTAAAAAAGTCAAATAAAATGAACCTAAAGCCTAATCAAAATATCAATGAGTTTTTTATTAAAACTTTAAAATTTTATTTGGGCTTAACCTAAACCCCAATTTAAATCTAAATTATTTAAAATTGATTTATAGCCCAAATAAAAAATTGGCTATAAATTTAAATAAATAATCTAGTTGAATTATTTCATTGGATCAAAATTCAAGAGTCTAATATACATGGATTGTTTTGAATTGCGTTTTAAATAAAATATTGTTTTAATTAAATTAAATTGTCTAATAAATTCAAAGACTTTTTAATTTAAAATTAATTGGCTTTCAATCTATTGCCAATTAAATCAATTTGGCATACATCCAAATCAAATGCCAAATAATTAAAACATTCAATTAATTTTAAAGGACTATTAACTTCTAAATAAAAATTGTTCAATAAAATTAAAAATAAATGACAATCCAAAAAAAATACTTTTAAAATTAATAGCCAATCGAATAAATGACTATTAAATAAATTATTCTTAAATAAAATTCTATTGGTCAAAAAATATTTTAAAACATCAAATTATGAATTTATTATTTGACATATAACTCACAAAGTCAAGACTCGTCAAATGATAAATTGAGCAAACAAAAATTGTTTGACTATCTTTGCAAAATTAAGAGTGGTAAAATAAAATGCTAAAAGATATTTTCATATGATTGAGACTTTGAGGGGTGCAATTTTTTAGTCTAAAATATAACAAAATTTACTCTTTCAAATTTTCCAAATTAAATAATCCAAGCAAACAATTTTGTAGTTATCAAAACAATCAAATTTTAGATTCTCAAAATCAATCTTCGTCAAAAGAACTATGATCGACTTGATTTCGCGAATGATACTTAGGTAACTTAGTCCATTGCTAGGTGCAGTTCTAATTCCAAATAAATTATTCAAATTTTCAAAAAATCCAAGTTTTTAAATCCAAAGTTTCAAATCAAATTCAAATCTTCTAAATTTTCCAAGATAATCACCGAAACAAAAAAATCTTTTCAAGAACTACAAGTGGCTGGATCTCTTAAAAAGGGGTATATGGAAGCTTAGGACTTCAAACTGAGGGCATCTGTAAAATATTTTAAAAAATCATTTGCTCATGATATAATTGGAATCAAAGGGTAGTCCCTTGTATTAAGGGTTATATAGCCTTGAATTGGTTGAACTATTTTTTTAATAAACTCTTATACCCCCTAAAAGGGTATATGTGGGACTTGTTTGTGAATGTTAATTTTTTGCAACCATGTTTTTGGCACGCTCGGTGTGACCCATTTTCCCTTTCATATCTAATTATATTGAGTTTAAATTATACAATTCACTTTCTTGTCTGACAGGTAAGATAGCACCCAACGTAACAGTGTATTTCCATCAGATCCCCACTGTAGCTGTCACTAGAGGATAGCGGAAGAGAAGCGGTGTTTGTACCACTTTTGTTGTTTTTGAAGAATCATTCTGCTGTTTGAAGCGATCTAAGCTCGCTGCAACTGTAGACTATCCCAAAACGTCCACGGTCACTGAAGCTATGTGTACCCCTCAAACTTTAAAGGGGAAATGAGTGAAGGGATTGAAGAAAAGGCATGCTAGATCCCCTAGAAGAAGGTTGGCCAGGGCGAGAAAGGCAACAGCTACTGTTGCAATCCAAATTGCATTTTCGAAGGCCATGAAGGTTTCTGTCCTTTTAATTCCTACAACCAATCTTCAAAAAAGAAAGTTGGTCAGGGTTCTAAAGGATTTACCCCATGCAACTACTAATGTTGGGGTTCAACCTATAACCCAAATCATGGTTGGGTCAATTCCAGTCAGCTTAGTCACTGTCGAGTCTGTCATGGTGACATTCTCAGAAGACGATAATACTTCAACTCCTTTTCAGACAAAGGACATCCTAACCTTCCAACAATTTTTTGACAATGTCTTGCTTGTCCATCCACCATAAAGGGAGGATCCAGCTCACCCAAAATATTACTCCTAAGAAGACAAAAAGGAAAGCAGTTAGCAACATTGTTGATCGACTTGAAAAGTTAGATGAAAATCTTCTTTGACCATACCTAAAGGAAAAAGAAGTAAGAGGGGTGAGTCAAGTAGTCTGATAAATTCCTCAAGAGCTGAAATGGTTTTGAAAGTCAAAGGAACTGGCAATTCAGTTTTGAAGAAAAATGTGTTGCCTCACTCAACATTAGTGCCAAACCTTAAACTTCCTAATCCTAAAGAGTGGGTTAACGCCCTAGTTGAGAAAAGTGAACAAATTTTTATGGCTGGATACAAATTTGCAAAGGAGGCCGCCAAAGAGGTGGACACTTCAGCAGGTTTGAAGTCATATGGAGGCCCTACAGTGCGTTCAAAAGCACAACAAATACTTTTAGCTAACTTACCAAAATCTGGTGAGCTAGATGATAGGCTACCCAATGCTTCGCTTCAAGATGATTTAGCCATGTGGACAACATTAAAAATTTAAAATTGTCTTTATGGAGATCCTGAAGCGCTTTTCCATGATGAAGATTTTCCAAAGAATGTGGAATTAGAGTTTTAAGGGCTATTGATAAATGATGATGATCCTGAAATTGGGAATATGTCTATATTTGCTACCAAAGCTGCAAGTATTGAAGAGCAACGGTAAGAGATGTGTAAGGAGATGCAAAGGATAAGGGACAAAAAGGATGCTGAAATTGTAGGCCTTACTCCAAGATTAGCAGAACATATGAGCATATGTTAATAGGCACCATTATAAAATAGGGTAAAAAACGTCAGTAAAAAACTGATGTTTTAAATGTTTAAAACGACAGACCTAAACTGTCGTATAATTAGGCGTAATCAATAGTCGGAAACATAGACGACAGTTCAAAACTGACGTCTAAAACCTTAAGACGATGGACCAAAATGTCGTTTAAAACCACGCCGAAGCCACGTGGAGGCCATGGGACAACTATATGGATGACGGTTTTTAGATTGAAACCATCGTCTATGTGTGACATATAGACGACGGTTCTTACCAAGGAACCGTCATTTATACATGATATATATACGACGGTTCCCACATAGGCCCGTCATTTTTTTCTCAACGGCTTTTATATATATATTAATTATACAAAATTGTAAACAATTCTAATTAAAATAACATTACTAATTACACAATAATATTAATTAAAATAACAATTCTAATTACAAAACTCTTATACATAATTCTAATTAAACGAAACTCTCATGATAGGAATAAAATGTTAATGTTTTTATGCCACTTTTTATATTGAATTTAAGCTAGTTTATGAGTAATTGTTAATGAAAAATTACTTAAATACTGTATTTTTCTATTTTTCAGTAAAAGAAGGACAAAGGCTGGAATTACCGTATTTCTGCACAACCTTTACTGAGAAAATCATATCTGGAGCCACACTTAGAATTTTTGTACGATTACAGTTGCTAATGATTCCTGATTCAATATGATTCAATGCTGCAAAGTTTCATTGCAAATGGTTTGGCCAATCAGTGCCAGTTTGATTTACAAATTCAACAAATTCATCAGTTGCGGCAGATTTACATTGTCTTGGGAAAATGAGGATTTGAGTGTCTTACAGATTTCAAAATTCTGCGATCAATATATGCCTGGAAAGCTAAGACATAAAACTAACGTTTTCAACAAAAATCACTGAATTCGGAGTTCATTTGGTCACCCAAAGTATACTTGGAATCTGCCTGATGATCATTGAAGATAAAAAGGAAAGTTCTATGCTTACTAGGACTAACATTGTGACTGGACTGCTATGTCACCAAACATCAGCCATGTTTTCAAATTTTTCACATCATATGATACATGGAAGGTCAGATTAGTCTAATTATATTAATTGGAATAATATCTAGACTAAAAGGAATTAGAGTTGCATATTAATTTGATTCCTAACAAGATAAGGAAAGTATCTCTATCCCTAGTGTGAACATGAGACACAAATACATCCTTACCCTTGAGGTAGCCAGCCATACTAGGGAAGATAGGAATTGGATATTGAGTTTACATATTATCTCCTATATTCTCTAGGTTTTAGAAGGGTTTTAGGGTTAAACCTCTCCTAAACATTCCCTATAAATACCATGCATTGCTGAAGGGAAAACATGTCATTCTCCACCAGCCCTCATGGCTGGACATTTTTTTCAAGTCTCCTTCTTCTTTCTTGCTCACAGCAGCAAAGCTTTCTCTTAGGTTTTATTCAGTTTTTGTTAGTTAATTCATAGTAAAGTTGTGCTACACAAAGCAAAGTAGAAGGAAGATTCAATCAGCCATTGGAGGAGTCAAGCTTGCTACTTTGATTATAGTTTGGAGAAGCCAAGGATTGAAGATTGAAGAATAAATTCCAGCAGCCATCAACTATTGGATTTGATTCCTTTTCTCTTTATTTTCTTGCTGTTTAATTTATGATATTTCTTTATTGTTTGATGGATAATTTAGAAATCATGTGTAACTAACTTTTCTCTAAGGATTGTGATGTAACCCTATTACAAGTATTTAGTTTTTAATGCATATTTAGTTTGATACATGTTTTAAGGTTAATATTTCATTGTAGTTCTTAATGCTTTCCATGAAAAGGTGGATTGATTTAGTATTTATATTGACTTAGGGATAAGGAATATAAATATGGATGGGCAATGAAATACACGTTTATAGGAATATTGCATGCCTTAGTGACAACTTTAACAAGGTCTTATTGGGTTTGCATGTCTTAGGACTTAAATTTTCGTATTTACATTAGGGATAATTAAATATGCTGTGCTTGCAAGATTAAAATGCATTGAGGGATCAACTTCTAGTCATTTGTGGTTAAAGGGGGGGTTAACCTGTGAATCTATTTTGCATTAGAACTAAATATGAGTAATAGTGATGAAATCATGTTCCTTGTTCTTTAAAATATGTGAAATCTTACTTGCTTCCTTGTTTTCGTTTTTAATATTGCTTTGCTTTTAAATTCATGCTTGGTTACAAAACAACAATCTTTCAAAAACTCTCTTTTAATTTTCAAAGTTTAATTTACAATTTATTTAATTTCAATAACTAGAGACATTAGTACTCGTGGGATCGATATATGTTTTCTTAAAACAAAAACCACACTTTATTACTTGTTATTCGTGCACATGCGAGTTAATTATACCACAGCATCTCATATAAAATTTTCACACAAAATGTGCATAATATATGCACGGGTAGTTCATACATATCATCGGGTTTAATATATATCATCGGATAGTTTATACAATTACGATTATATACAAATTAACAACCAACTTAACAAAAAAAATTCAATATTCAAACAAAATAATGCATTATATTCAATATTCAAACTTTCTAATGCACATGTTAGGCTCGTTATATACAAATTAACAACTAGACGAACATAATATATTCAATATTCTGCACGGGTTCAAACATTTTCATGGAATAATGCATTCACAATTTATTAAAAACAATTTAAATAGATTGCCGAGTACTCACCTTAAAATTTTTGGGTTGAAAAATCACAAATATTTTGTGAAGTGAAGAAATAATCCCACCACAATGGAGAAGAGGAGCAAGCGGTGGCGACTTGGGAACTTAAGATTTCTGGAAAAATGGGGGACTTTGGTGCTTAGGGTTTCTGAAGAAATGAGAGAAGAGGAGCAAGCGGTGGTGACTTGGGTGCTTAGGGTTTCTGGATAAATGAGAGAAACTGAGAGAGGAGGAGGCATGTAATGAAGAAAACATGGAGCAAAAATGACGGGCCAAAGCTACACCCGTCGTTTTTACCCAAAATGACGGGTCTAGAGCCAGGCCCATTGTTTTTTTAAACTGTTGTTAAGGGGTAAAAACGATGGGCCAGAGCTAGGCCCGTCGTTTTTGGTTATTTTTTTTAACAAGAATGGGTAAAAACGATGGGTGAGATTAGCCCGTAATTTTTACCCAGATAACAACACCGTTTACACGTATCATCCACGGGGCATTAAAAATGACGGTTCAAAGGAACCGTCCTCTATACTTTAAATAAACATGACGGTTAAAAGAACCGTCATTTATACTCTACAAATAGACACGTGGCAGAAACGTGGATACCACGTATCTTAGGGATTTATAAATGATTGTTTATAAAGGAACCGTTGTAATTACTTACATTATGGACGACCGTTTTGTTTAGAACCGTCGTTTATTTTTTCTATATACGATGAACCGTCATCTTTATTACCCTCCAAAGTTAATGACCGTCATTTTAGTGTATCAACGTCAGTTTTCTTTGATAACCGATGTTTATGTAAAAGTAAAGGACGTCATCTATAGCCTATTTCTGTAGTAGTGAGGAATTGAAAGATAAAGGGCAAGCCTCAACTTTTGTAAGTCCCTTAACACAACTAGACCTGAAAACACTTATAGCTAAAGGTATTTGGGAATACCAGGCCTCTATTAATCTGCCTATGCTTGGATACTATAAGCCATATCCATTGTATTATGACCGAGTCTCGTTCCCTAAATTTTTCTCAAAGCCAAATTTTGAGAAATTTGTCTGGATCAATTGTTCTCCCCATTAGCATTTGGCGTATTTTATATTAGCCTGTGGGGAATCTACCCAATCAGATGCTTTGCTCATAAGACAGTTCATCCAATCGTTAAAAGGAGCCACTTTTACTTGGTACACGCAGCTACCAGCAAATTCAATAATTACTTGGGATGATATGCAAAGGGCATTTCTTGCATAATTTGTGAGTTCCAAGAAGAAAATTTCAATCATTGACTCGGCGGAAACCAAGCAGAAGCCATATGAAAATGTCAATAATTTCATCACAAGGTGGAGAAATCTCAACCTTCAATGCCTAAAAAATTGACTGGACAGTCAGCAATCCAAATGTGTTGTAATAATCTTCTACCAGATATTGCAACCTTTGTAGGTACTGCAGAACCTCAATCATTTGATGAATTAGTTTTGAAGCCAAGCAATGTTGAGAGACAAATGGCTCATTAGAAAATAACTTCTTAGAAAACACGCATAGAAAAGAAAAAGGTAGAAACCAAGAAGATCGTTAAATAGGGAGGTTGTATGGATACCTTTGTAAATCCTTGACAAAATAATGACAAAGAAAAATTAAAAGAACCTACCAAGCTGCTGATGCTAAAAGAAAGGAAAGGAAAACTGTTACCTCCAATAATGTTTCTTTGAATGAAAGGGTAATCCTAATGGCTTTTTAGGTCGATAATCAAGTCACTATCATCCATGCTTACCCCGATATGCAAAAACTGGAAAATCCTAATATCCCAACTTTATATGAACTCATGATAGAGACAAATTTGGATATATGGGATGATTCATCAGTGACTAAGGGCGAATGTGGGGATGGATGGTGGACCTATGTTAGTAAGAAATCATCAAAAGTTGAAATATCTGCTCAAAATTCTTCAGGGCATACTAGGTTTAAAATTTGAGGAAGACCCGAGACAAACAAAAAAAAGAAGAAAAAGAAGAGCAAATCCTCTTCTTTAAAGGCATCACGGTAGACTCAAAAGGTTCAAATGAAATCAAGTACAATATATTGGCTAAATTGTTTTGGATTCTTTTTAAGGGAATTTTTGGATGTCTGGAAAATTGGTGAAATTTGGCTCCAAATTGAAGGTAAACATATTTCCTATGCTTATTCCTATTACATATTGATAGGCTTTTGTAGTTTAGAGTTTGAAAATGGAAAATTAGTGAGATTGTGAATTTTTGTATAGATTTTGATGACAATATTGTGATGTTTTAGGAGTTGAAATTAAATTGGATTGAGATGAAGAGATTATGAAGAATAATTGAGGATTGATTATGTATCTTGTTGAGAATTAATGAGTTTAGTTGAAAATTTTAATTGTGTAAAAGAAAATAAGTTGGAAAGTGTTCTTGATGAAGTTTAAGAGTAAAATTTAGATATTAACCATTAAAAATCATTGGGGGATGAATATAATTAATAAACCTATGTTATTAGGAAAAAATTACTTAAGTGTGAATGAAAGTAATAAATAGGCATATAAAATAACTAATATGGAAATGCTATAAAAATGGATTTTAACTTACATTGCTATCATAAAATATTTTGTAATATTATTTTATGCTATTATTAGAGGAAGGAAGTACTCCAGTCGAACGACAAGGAACACTCAACCGAGGATTAGCGTCAACACGACATATTTTGTGAGTGGGAACATATATTATCAATATATATATATGTAAATGCATGAATATATAAATATATATATACTTTTGCCTTTGAAGTTAATGTAGATAAATATATATATATAAATAAATAAAAATAAAAATGAGCAAATGACCATTTTGCCCTTGAAGTTAAATAGTTATGTGAGTACAAGGAAGGGTAAATTTTGAAAGGGGAAAATTTGAATTAAATTGGGGCCATCATCTTTCTCCTTCATGCATACCCCAACTTTTCCTCCATTTTTGTTGAGCTAGCCAAGCTTTGAGAGAAGAAAATTTTAAATCATCTTCAAATAAAGCTTAGAAATAGGTTACCCATAAGTTTTAGAGCCTTCTAGACACTTTGGTAAAGTTTATTTTAACTTAGAACCTGTAACACTCCGTCCCGAGAAAATATTAAAAATTTCCAAATTTGACCAAGTTTGACCGGTTTAACTGCAAATGGGCCCGGGGTTGACTTTTGTGTGGTCATGTTTTGGGGCTTGACTGTGGTACAGTTGCGTAGAGCTCGTCGATACGAGTTTGTAGACTAGTAGTACACTCAATTCGGAGCTAAAACTGGGAAGTTGTGGTCATTTTAGTGTGATGGGCATTTTAGTAATTTTGTAAAAATTTAGTTAAAAGCTGAGAAACTACAAAACTGCCCCCACCCCCTACCTCGCGCACAGCCACCCCCCGGCTCTCTCCTGCGCAGCAGCCCCCTTCCTCCGTGCAACAGGCATTTTCCGGCCAGATCGGGCTGGGACTCATATGCAAAGTGGAGCCGGCGTCCTTAGCTTCCCAACTGGACCAGTGGCAGCTCGTGGGTGGGCCTGGTTCGTCGAAAAACTCAAAAAAATCCAGTAAGTAGCACCTTCTCCGATCGCCGGTTTCCGGTGAGAATCCGGTGATGGGTCACATTCTTTCCACCTATTTTGGACTCTAGAAACTTGATTCGGGCGTCAATTTGATGAAATTCTCACTGGTTGGGCCGGAATCAAGAGGGCCATTTTGGCCGTGGTTTCTGATAAAATTTTCTACCACTGCTGGTGACCTTTGGACAAATTGAATTGTCCAATGTGTTGCACTTTCCTCAAGCTTTGTTTTGATATATAGATTGCATATTATTGTTGAGTATATTAAATTTTGCTTAGATTGAGCTAAATATAGATTATTTGTGAAAAATTGAGTGTTATTGTGTGATATTCATGACCATTTTTGAAGCAATTAGATTGCTATTGACTGTTAGAGATTATCTAAATTTGATTTCTGCATATTTAGAGAAATTACGGTTTGTGGGTTCGAATTTGTTCAGGTATTCGATTTATCCGTGAGTTCATTTATTTTTCTAAATCATTTTGGGAATATATGCTATATTTGCTTGAATTTCTATTAAATTGTTTGGATTGAATTTTCCTTGGGCATTTAAATTTTAATTATTAAATATGTTATATGATGATTTAAATATTTGCACAAGTTTGATTTTATGCATATTTGTGATTTTGATGGATTTCATATTTATTTGGAATAAATATGAAATTTGTGTTTTAATTGGTTGTTAGGCGAATTTTGAAAATTTTCGGATGGTTTTACAATTTTGTAAAAATTGGTGATTTTAAAGAAATTGTGGCTTTTGTGGAAATTAAAAAAAAAATGTTTGGGGCAATTTTCTCATAGTTGAAAGATTTGAATGATTTGGTAAATTTTCCAAAATAAAAGATTTTGAAAAGTTGTTGAATTTATTACGATTTTAAAATAAAAAAGATTTGAGAAAATTTATGATATCCGGTGATGGACGATTACAGAGATGATTTTGAGGAGTACCACACAGTATCGAGATGTTGATTGAGATATGTTGTGATTATGCGCGCTATTGTGTTATTATGTCATCCTCTACTGTGGACACGTGTCGAGAGAGAGATGATGAGGATCCTGCCATGACGTATTTAGGACGCTGGTACGTTGTGATGAGTTATACTCCCTTCCCTCGCCTGTGGCGCCGTCAGGACGCTGATGAGCACACGGCACACTATTATGATATTATATTATGATATTATATTATTATTATTATATTTTGCCATCCTCTGCTACGGACACGTGTCGGGAGATAGATGATAAGGATCCTGCCATGATAGATTTGGGATGCTGGTTCATTGTGATGAGTTATTCCCCCTCCCCCCGCCTGTGACGCCATTAGGATGCTAAGGGTCACACGGCACGATACTAGAGTGTGGTACTAGTTTTGATACATGGTATTTGATTTCACGGGTTGTGAGCCATCTACTTGACATATTATGGTACCAATTGTGATATAAGATCATGATTTATGGTTCTAGATGGATTTTTGAATTTTTGAGTTTTAGCCCACCTATTTGATCTTTACTGGCTGTGGCCCTTTTACTCGATATTTTATGAAAATATTTTTGACAAAATGAATTTAAATGTCTTTTGGAATTTCTTTTAAAGTCCTAGTGATTAATGCGAGATTTTAAGTGATATTGTTAAATTATGTTTTTGCCCCCAAATTGTGTTATAATGATTTAATGATTTTTGGGAATAAAGCTAAGGGTTTTGTAAAAAAAACTTATTTCAAATGGAGAATTTGTCAATGAGTGACGTGAGGTATTGATGTATGATTTTTGTTTGGCAATAAAATTATTTAATGTTTTATTTTAATGATGTTTTCATGAATTATTAGTTCTTGTGATATAGAAGTTGGATGAATAATGCTTTTGAGCCTGTAGGGTATTTTTGTTGATGATTGATTATGGTAGAAAGTTTGAGGGTGATGTTGAAATGAGGTCATGGCTTGAGTATGCCGATGCTCAGAATATCATTAAAGATCAGTTAAGAACTACAGGTAGCTTGATCCCTAGTAAAAATGATATGTAGGTAGCTTAGTTTTCATACTGAGTCCAACTACGTATTTTATAGATGATGCACTTAGTTGGATGTTAAACTGTTTGTCAGGATGTGATACTGTGTGGAATTGTGTGCTGGTAGATTGAATTATGTATCGGAATGTGTTTGCTTGCAGGATTTGCAATTATATGTATTTGGGGGATGTTGCAAAAACAAACGAGATGCTGCCGAAATTTATTTAAAAGTGGCTTGGTACAGATAATGAACTGCTTATTGACTTAATAGAAATATTAAATCATGCAGGCAGGATCTAGGTGGTTTGGATCCTGTCAGAACCACTCTAAGTGTGAGATTTGGAAAGTTAACCGAAAACTCATGTTGACTGAAAATTGAGAGATTCCGGCCATCCCTCGGCAGAATATTTGTACCAAAAGCTTTCCCTCACACTCCATTATAATACCCAAGTATTGAAATGGAAGATTAGTGAGCTAGGTTAAAGATTTGACAAAAGGGACACAAAGAGAATTTTTGGATTTTTGGAAAATTGGTGAAATTTAGGTCCAATTTTTTTTTTAGTGAATAATTTAGCTCCAAATTGAAGGTAAACATGTTTCCTATGCTTATTTCTATTACATGATGATAGCCTTTTGTAGTCTAGAGTTTGAGAATGAAAAATTAGTGAGATTGTGAATATTTGTATAGGTTTTGATGAAAATACTGTGATGTTTTAGGAGTTGAAATTAAATTGGATAATGGTAAATTGTGATTAAGAGATTATGAAGAATAATTGAGGATTGATTATGTATCTTGTTGAGAATTAGTGAGTTTAGTTGAAAATTTTAATTGTGTAAAGATAGAAAATAAGTTGGAAAGTGTTCTTGATGAAGTTTAAGAGTAAAATTTAGATATTAACCATTAAAAATCATTGGGGGATGAATATAATTAATAAACCTATGTTATTAGGAAAAAATTACTTAAGTGTGAATGGAAGTAATAAAAAGGCATATAAGATAACTAATATGGAAATGCTATAAAAAGGGATTTTAACTTACATTGCTATAATAAAATTACTAGAGTAAGGAAATACTCTGGTTGAACGACAAGGAGCACTCAACCGAAGATCGGCATCAACGTGATGTTCTTTGTGAGTGGGAACATATATATATATGTAAATGCATGAATATATATATATATATACACTTTATAAATTAGTAGTATATTCAAATTTCATATGATTAAGAAATATATAGTTATTGGGTTTGGATAAGTTTTTACAAGTATATATATATAGATATATTTGACATATATTACATACATATTTATATATGTGTTAAAAGAATACTTTATTTAATGATTTAAAGTAAATTTTGTGAGTGTTATTATTGTTATGTAAGTTACAAATGAATGATATGGATTGTATGTTACTATGTACTACTTGGGCGATGGGGTATGCCGCCAAGTAGGAGAGTTGATATGGTTTGTGCTTGGGCAAGGGTTTATGCCCCAAAGCTGTAATTGCCGGGAATATGGAATTGTGTATATGTTTGTGAATATATGAAAGGACGATGGTTTTTCATAGAAAATGTTATTACCCGATCAGTATATGATGATTAGTTCACATATATGTCTGTGACTTTTCTCCAAGGATTTAATGGTTAGCTTACACACCCGGTATATATATGATGGGTTCATATATATACGTCTTGTGGCTTCTCACTGGAATGTCTCTCATATATTGTTATTTCCTTGTTGTGTGTGTGTTGGTTTGTATTTCAAAGAACTTTGACATAAATAAAATAAATATGTTCTATATAAATATTTTGAAATTTGGAAGATGAACTAATTTCAAAAGGTATTGCATGTATAAAACAAATTGTCATATACGTTTATATATGGTTATAATATTACCTTTCTACTTTAGTTTCTACTCACTGAGTATGCAAATACTCACCCGTCCAAAAATTCCAAAAATATTTCATGTAGTTCTTGGATTGTTAACCGTGCTTCTATTATTAGTAAACGCAGGAGGAAAGAATTAGAGGTAGTCGTAGTGTACTTAGATTATACAAGATTATGTGTTAGTTGTGTAGTGAACTATGGTATGTTAGAGAGATATTTTGTAATCAAAGTTTATATAAATATATCATGGAGATTTTTTATATGGATGTCTTGTTATGAGATTACTTGAACTATGGTAGAGTTTGGTGGATTGGAATATTGTGGAATTATTGTTTAGACTTGGAGGTACTTGTAATTAATTTGGAGAATCTTACAAAAACAGACCAAACTCTGTCAAAATTTCTGTTGAATTTGTTGCAACTATGAGTTTTGGTTGTGAATTTGTAATCAAGGTGGTTGTTGAGTGCTTAAGGACTTAATGAGCGTGATGAAGTCCTACAAGCAGGACTTGGATAGTGCAGTCTTGTCATTTACATTAATATTTTCATGCTTTATAAATATTATTGGATGATTTGAAGGAGAAACTAGCTCGTGGAGAGCTGAAAATGAAAATGAATTCGCCTAACAATATTTTGACTCATGTATTGGGTAATCTCAAGCACAAGGGTCGAGTATGGGCAAAGGGTAAATTGGTAACCCTAACTGAGTACTGGCATTTTATACGACAAAGAAACAACAAACAAAAGAGAAAGAAAGTGTGAAGGATGAGCATATAAGACAACTCTTACAGGCCATTTGCGCCTTTAAGAAAGTAATACTTTTGTTGTCTGCACAGCTGGCTAGGACACATGATGACTTTGTGGCAAACCCTAATCTAGATTTCATAACTGATCAGTACCTGAACAACATTTGGGCTGGCACAAATATTCTTGATGAGGTGCAGCAGCTCAGTACTCCTCCAGCACCAATACATCTAGATCTCTATCTCATGATTGCAGAGGTAATAATTTACTTATTTCTAATAATTAATATAAACTTAGGTTTCTAAAATTAAATTAATTGTTGTTTTGCAGGGTACAGTGCAAGCTTGCTATATGCACCAGAGTAGTGGCAGTTGGACTGAAGTACTCTACGACTGATCCAAAAGCAGTATGCCATTGGATATGACTGGGGGATGAAAATGTGCGAGTCAATGTTATGGAGCCATTGGTTCCTAAAGCAGCTCTACCCTTTCTATTTTTGGACATCACATTGGTAGGAGAAGCTTTGGAGTTGTTCTATTCATGGCCAAGATTTTTAGTGATTTTACTAGAAGAATAGGTAAATATTTATGTTTTATTTCGTAATTAAGTTAATCAAAAATTTTATTTTATAGTTATATAAAATTGTTATATTTTAAAAGGTGGAGATAGCAAAGGGAGCAGCAAAAGGAAAAGCAGCAGCTCATTAAGACTCGAATAGTACATCACATTCGAATCACTCAAAGGCATCTCCACTAGCCAATGAAAGTCAATGTGATCTTTTTACCGCTAACTTGACACCGAAGTTGAGATTGATGAAGATGATAGCTTCTACCTCCTTTAACCAACCAGGTGTCACCTAGGTTCAATTCAACTTGGGAGGAAAATGATAGGCAATTCTCATCCTGCAACTCTAACAAATGGTGATATCGAAATATTTTGTCAGATACAGGACTTGGGTGTTGATTGCATCTTGCTATATATGAAGTAGTGAATTAATGTTTGAAGTTATAATTTTTTTGATTTTTAAAATCTACTTTAATTATAATTGATGTAATTTTTTTCTTGTAGGAAGTTGTATGAAGATATGATCTGCACTGTAGAGATTCTTTTGATTGGTTTTATTGATCCACATATGGTGCAAAGTGCTGGGTCTAATATGTTGGCATCCAAAGCTGACAGATTGGTTCAATGGTGAAAGGCTGATTATGACTTCAAGAGGATATGGTTTATTCAATTTCATTGTCGGTATGTTTTAATTAAATGCATTATTATTACTTTCATAAATATATACATAGTATATTGTAAATTTTTAATGTTGTATTTATATTAGTGTTCATTGGACACTTAGTGTCGTGGATCCGTACTAGGGGTATGCTTGGTTTTTTTATTCCGCCAACACCAAAGCTTGAAATGAGTTCAAGCAATTAATAAATATGTAAGTTAATTAATTAATTGCCTTCAAATTTATTTTTTATTCAATTTAGTGATTAAGTTTGTTTTTAACTATTTTTTTTTAATTTACAAACTGATATATATATATATATAAGCTTAGACATTATGGAATGAGCCGAAGATGCAAAAGTCGAAGAATAAAACATTGGCTTGGCAAGGCAGAAAGATAAAGTGTACTTAATTGTTTATTTCATTTTTGTTAGAGTATTAGGAATTGTATATATTAATATTTTAACTTAATTTTTTGTAGGCACCATTACAACCGACACATCGTGAGTGTGCATATTATGTATGCATGATGATGAGAGAAATAGTAAACATCGATTCATCTATACCACAGTCTTAGTTATATTCTACTGTAAGTATAATTTTAGTATCATTTTAAATTTCAATATATAATATTATATATGTTTACTAATGCATTAATTCTTTGTTTAATTTTTATATACAGTTTNATATACAGTTTAAAAATTGTATTTGGGTACGAGACTTTGTAGATGAATTTAGGGAGGAATAGGCTACATATTTTCTTAAAGGCATTTATAATCTTTCAAAATTTTTACATGTATATGACTAGTTAAATAAGTAAGTTTATGATTCTATTTGTTTGATTTAATTAGTAATGTATACCATTTTTGTAATTAGAATTGCTACTTTAATTAGTATTGTTGTTAATTTTTGTAATTTAATGTAACAAATTTATTGTTTATAAAGCTTTTTTTATTTATCAGTGATTATTTTTTTGCAATTGAAAACATATTTTTAAAAAAAATTTTATTAAAAATAAATATATAAAAGCTGCCTATTTTGTCTAGCAAATTAAAATATATATATATATAGAACATTAAATATGAAGGGTTCACAGAGAACCGATGTATAATTAAGAATCCACGTGGTAGCTAACAGTTGTGGCCACGTGAACTATCACTACAAACTTCAGTTTGTTGTTTAGGCTCGTTGTATATGTATGTGCCACGTGGCTTGTACATGCGTTATTCCTATCCAACACCCCTCATATATTGTGTTGCCCAGTGTTCTCCAGATGGCTTTAACAGAGTTAAATACGAAGGTATGATCATGCAAAAGCATTGATTTTTAACTATCGTATTTGTTTGAGACTTTATACGATGCCTTTTTTTACGACAGTTTGGGTTTGTCATTTTAAATGCTTAAAACATCGGTATTTGCCCAATGTTAATGACCCTCTTTTCATAGTAGTGCTCGCAGCTGTCAACCATAAGAAATTCAATACCTATACAGAAGGGGACCTTGTTCCAGTCTTTTAACAAAAAGAACGATTTCCTAGAGGAACCTTCACAAGCTACAGATGAAGAAAATTGGTCCATTTTGAATTTCAAAGGTATTAGGTGCTAATGCTTACCTTTTGGGTCTATCGGATGACTTGAAAATCACTCTAGTCTTTTATGTTTCTTACCTATTCCCATATTTACCACCCAATGTTGCTTCAACATTTGCTAGTGAAATTGAGGATGATTTGTCTTGTGGTGGGGAAGAATTTAGAGATGGAGCAGAGGTGAAAGAGCTGGGAAATGAAGTGAAAGAGAAGGAAGAAGACCCAACGAGGATTTGAAATAAAATGTTACAGATGCTCAAAACGAGCGTTTTAGTTAAGTTTACGTTTTGTTGTGTAGCTTAGTTTCTGTTACTTAAAACGCATGTGATTTTGTTCATCTTTATAGTTTAAGTAGCTAAATTTGATGCTTTCAGAGAGTTAGTTATTTTCTAATCCATTGTAAGAATTTTGCCAATCTTTTATGCTTTGGTTAATGAAAACTGCTTTGAATCAAGCCTCAAAATCCCTTTTCTCGTTTCGGTTTTAAAGCTTGACGTTTGTTTAAATTATTGCTACATCATTCGGCTTTATATACTGCATTAGGAAGCTTTGAAAACAATCAAATTTGAAATATTTTCATTCAACATCTTCGCTAAGGTTTTATATCCACAAAGTAAGCCTATCACTGTCAAAGAAAACTCAATAAGAACAGAGCTTATAAAGATGAAATAAGTACATAAAGAATTAAACATCTTGGAAGGCTTTAAGTTGCTTTCAACATTAGTAGGTGTTCAAACAGATAAATACAACACCAGTATTTCCATGCATCATCAACTAAAAACACAGCTCAACATAAGATTTTTTTTTTCAAGAATAAAGAAACACAATGCATAAAAAGTCTCCAAGCAGCCAAGTCAATGTCAAAATTTCAAACAATAATAGTAAAGCATAATTTTTAGTTGTATATAAAAATTTACTGCAGTTACGTGAACATGCCAAGACTCACCTTGCCTTTCAATTTTTCCCATAAACTGCAGTCAAAGATAGCATGAAATATTTTATTATTACACGGGTACTACTAAAACAAAGCAAAAAAACAAGTAGAACTTGTATTGGACTTGAAAACATGCACAGGCAATTAAATTATTCTCTTATAGAGACTAGCAAAGCAGAGCTTTTAACTGTTCTTTTGGAAGCTCTATCACATGATATTTCTATACAAAAAAACAAAAACCCAAATCACCCAAGAAAAACAAAAGTGTTGATTCTTGATGTTGTAAACAGGTTAAACCCTTTGTGTCGTGTTTCTTCCCCCATAATTTGTTTATAATTAATTATCATTTTATAAGTAAATTATGAACTAGTGGACAAGGTTTAGCAACCTTTATACAAAAATTTGCTATAAGTTATGCGACAGAAACAATGACCCCAAAAAAGCACCTAAAATAAATCTGCTGTAACACCCCGTCCCGGGAAAAGATTAAAAAAAAATTTTCAAATTTGATCAAGTTTGACCGTAAGTCAGCCTGTAGTTGACTTTTTCTGTGATTTTAGTTTTGTTTTGACTATGGTACCGTTGCGTAGAGCTAGTCGATACGAGTCCGTAGACTAGTAGTACACTTATTTCGGAGTTAAGACCGGGAAGTTATGGTCGTTTTAGTGTGAAGGGCATTTTGGTAATTTGGAAAAAACTGATATTTACGGGTGAGAAATGACCGTTTTACCCCTGTCTGCATCTTTAAAAAAAAAAATCTGAAATTTTTTCACGCAGGCACACCCTCAAACCCGACGCCTCCCACCCCTTCGCCGAGCTATCTTCGCACGCCGGCAGCCGCCACATCATGGTCGGAGTTGGCCGACCATCACCCCTAGATCGAAGCTAGCAATCTCCTCTTTCTCGTCGTGAAACGACCCAAATCGCCGGAAAACACAGCAAAACCGAGAGCCGTGCAACCATGCACAGTCGCGACACCATCTTTGGCCGACCGGATCTCACTGTTCCGGTGGAGTTAGGGAGTGTACTTGGTACCGTTGGAAAGCTAGTGCGACGATCTACATTTTGGTACCAAGATTGACCCAGGAAACCGCCGGAGCACGGCGGAAAATGGCCGCAAAGTTTCGGAAAAACCACCGCGACAGCCACCTTTCCACCCCGATCTACTCCGATCTCCGGCGAGTGGCACAACACAGCCACCACCACTGGCCTCAGACCGCGCCAGTGACCAGATCTGCAGCTGGCCGGACTCCGGTGACCACCCCACGTGCCGCCGCCATCTTCCTCCATGCGCCACCGCCGATCTCCTCCTTTTCTGGCGATGAAATTGGTCCGGTCCCCCTCTTTTGGACCTCCCGAAGCTAATTCCGATGTCCATTTATCTCGAAGCTCCCTCGTGTGGATGGTACGATTAAAGGATGCTCGGCCGCCACTTCCCGGCCACTTTTCGGCCACCACCGGCGGCAGTTGGACGAGGTAAGTTCTCGGTTGCATTCTACTGGTTACGAGCTTCGTGTCGATACATAATTCGGGTATTATAGATAGATATTGAGAATTATCCGGTTTCAAACGGTGTTATTAATAATGGTTAGATAGGAATTGTAGACAATCGGTGATACAAATGTGTATATTTGTGTTTTGGTGGTTGCTGTGGAACACATTGACATGCCAAGAGTTTATTACAGGATGTGAGAGTGTGGCCGAGTATCTTGAGCATGGAAATGGTTACGGGGTATATTGTATATTTAGTTGTTATGATTGAGAGTTGCGGGTTTTTCTGTTAAGAGTTGATTTTGGTCGTGTGTGCGAGCTTGATTATATCGAATTAATTGTTGTTGACGGTTGAGAGCCAATTTGGTTTTATGGAAATAATTGTGAATTTGATTGGGTGATTTGAAATTCGGGAATAGTGAGAAATATTACGGAATATATTACATAGTTAAATCGTGTGTTAATCATTGTGGATTCGGTTGTGTAGAATTGATTATGTTGTGGATTGATTATTATATTAATTGTGAAATGGGTGGGTGATTAATTACGTTGAATTGTTGTGTATGTGAGTTTTGGTTATGAATAAATGTATGGATTTGATTGTGTGGACGAGAATTGCTTGGCGAGGAATTATGCCGTTCAACTGCGAATATTATTGTTTGTTAGGATGTCGGAAAGGCGATAATGGATTTAAGAGTGGCCAAATTTGATAAATGAGATATTTGTATAAAAAAATAAAATAAAATTTGAGTGTGATTGTCAGTAGCATATTCCGGCATAAATTTACTATTGGAACTACAGGTAGCTTGATCCCTATTTAAATAGGGTATGTAGGCAGCTCGGTTATTTTTTACACTGAGTCTAGCTACAGAGAATTTTACAGTTTTGAGGGCTGAGTCATCCTCTGAGTTGTGATTACTGTGGGGAATGTGTGCTGGTAGAATGAATACTGTTTAGGAACGCTTTTCTTTGCAGGTTATAGACTAATTGCTTTTGGGGAGTGTTAGAAAACAGCCGAAATACTGCTGAAATTTCTAATAAAATTTTCGGTAGTAGAGAAAACATTTCGGTCTATTGGTTATTTTTTTGATTTGAAAAAGTGACTTCTCAGACTTTAACGACTGCTTGTGGCTTAATTGAAACATTAAGTCACGCAGGCAGGATCCAGTAGGGTTGGGTCCTGTCATCTGCAAACCAATTTATTCTTCACCCTTTAGTGTTATCCTTCTAAATAGTCCAATATAGCTTTCTGAGCACCAGAATAACAAGATTTCAAACCCATTACTATGTTTGTGCTGCAAATGAGAGTAACTTAGTTTCTCACAGCCAATAACAACATGAAGCGTCTCATCATACTTTGAAGTTATCAGAAAAAAGAAAAGTTCAAGGAGAATTCAGCCAGCACCTTTGGAGGAGTCACCTTGAGTCTTTGATCATAGTTTGGAGAATCCAAGAGGGAAGAGTGAAGAACAAATTCCAGTAGCCATCAACTTTGGATATGATCTATTTACTCTTAATCTCTTTGTTATTTATTCTATGTTGTCTTTTAATTATTTGATGGATAATTCTAAGAACATGTGTAGCTAATTTTCTATGAGGATTATGATGTAACCCTATTATGACTATTTAGTGTTTAATGCATATTTGAATTTGATTAATGTTTAAGGTTAATATTTCATTATAGTTCTTAATGCTTCCATGAAAAGGTGGATTGATTTAGTATTTATATTGGCTTAGGAGTAAGGGATATAAATATGGATGGGCAATGAAATACATGGTTATAGGAATATTGCATGCATTAGTGACAACTTTGACAAGAGCATATTAGGTTTGCATGTCTTATGGCTTAAATTTCGGTATTTAGATTAGGGATAATTAAATACCTTGAGCTTGCTAGATTATAATGCATTGAGGAATCAACTTATAGTCACTTATGGTCAAACGGGGGTTAACCTATGAATCTAAAATGCATTAGGGCTAAATAGGAGTAGTAGTGGTGAAATCATAATCCTTATTTTCTTAAAACCTTTGAAATCTTACTTGCTGCCTTTCTTTTAAATTTTTATTATTGCTTTAATTCATGCTTGGTTACTAAACAACAATCATTCAAAAACAACTCTCTTTACTTTTTTTAAATTTAATTTTACAATTGATTTAAATTTTTTAATTAGAGACATTATTTCTCGTGGGATCAATATTGAAATTCTGTTAAAAAAAGGAATCCACTTTATTACTTGTTGATTCATGCACTTGCAAGTTAATCTAAAATATACCACAACAAGTTTTTGGCGCAGTTGCCGGGGAATAATTATTTCATGTTTTGAATTTGAATTTATTGTTAATTAAATTTCTTTTTTTAGTTTCATCTGTTGTTTTTGATTTTATGTGTAGGTTCGGTTCTAGCCAACAAAGAAAAAACAATTGGAGAGCTTTCTTGGATCCAAAGCAACCCAATTCGAGTTTGAAGAAGGAGGAAATCGAAGCAGCTAAGATTTTATTTTTGTGTTTTAGGGTTTGCGGTTTTTGAAAAAAGAAATAGTGTGTTTACTGGTTTGTTTTGTTTCGGTTTTAGGTTTTAATTTGCTTAATTTTTGAGTTTTGTTTTGTTTGATTTTTTATTAGTCTTTGATTTTGATAAAAAGAAATTTCGAAAATCCAAAAAGAAAAAAAAAACTGTACTTTTTATTACTGTTTTTATTTGTTTTGCTTGCTGTTTTTTATTTTATTTTGCTTTAGTTTTGTGTTTACATTGAGTTTAATTTGATTTTCATCTAGCTTTAAGTTTTGGGAGTTAATTAGTTTGTTTTAATTCAGTTTTTCTATTTAATTTCAGTTGCTGTTTTTTCTGTTTTGTGTGTTAAGTTACTGTTTTATTGTTTCAGTTTGTTTATTTGTTTTCTTTATGAGTTTTAATTCTGAATCTGAATTTTCTGAGAGAGATCTAAGGAGATTAAGGAGAGAAGGATTTAGAGAAACCATATTTAGAAATACCGAAAGAGAAGAAAATAATATGGAAAACCAAGGTATCCCAGTAGTTCTTGAAGTTCCTATTAACCAAGGTTATAGGTGTATTAGGGATTATGCTACACCTAGAAAGGTTGAGGATATGTCATGTATTAGGAGACCACCTTTTGATGCACCTAGCTTTGAGGTCAAACCTATTACCATGTCTATGCTCAATAACTACCAATTTGGAGGGTTACCAAGTGAGGATCCTAACCAACATATATCAAATTTCTGTGATGTATGTGAGTTAGTAAAGTATAATGAGATTACTGAGGATGCTGTCAAACTTAGATTATTTCTTTTTACCTTAAGGGATAGAGCCAAAAGTTGGTTACAATCTCTACCCCCTGGGAGTATTGTCACTTGGGATGACCTAGCCTTTAAGTTTTTAAACAAATTTTTCCCACCTATTAAAACCGCCAAGCTTAGGAATGAAATTAACACTTTTCACCAATTTGATGGAGAGTCTTTATATGAAGCTTAGGAGAGGCTAAAAGAACTACTTAGGAAGTGTCCACACCATGGGATGCCCATTTGGAGTCAAGTCCAAACTTTTTATAATGGGTTAAATTATTTAACAAGAAATAATGTGGAAGCTGCTGTAGATGAGGCTTTATTAAGTAAGTCCCAAGAGGATGCATACGACCTATTAGAGGAGATTGCAATCAACAACTCGCAATGGGCAAGTGAAAGGAGCCAAAACCTAAAAAAGACCATGACTGTCCATGAAGAGGATAAATTAGATAAATTTAGTTGTTAAGTTGCAATGCTTAGAACGCAACTTGAAACTTTGGGTTCCAACATTTATAATAATACTTCCAATATTTCTAATATTAATTGTTGTGAATATTTTGGGGATAACCATGAAAGCATAGTTTTCCATTTAGGAAATTCTAATGAAACTAATGAGGTTAATTTTGTGGGTAATTTCCGACAAGGCAATAGCAACAACAACCCCTTCTCTAACACTTACAATCCAAATTTTTCATGGAGAGACATTTCGAACACCCAACAAAGAGAAAGGAAGTGATTTAGAAAGATTAGTAAGTCAACTTGTTGGATTTCAACTCGAGACAAAGAAAGAGTTTTCAAGCTTCATGGCACAAACTGAAAGCTTCATGGTCAAAACGCAGAACCAATTTAACAATCAAGTTGGTGTCATTAAAGAACTTGAAACTCAAATAAGCCAACTAGCAAACATGTTCAAAGAGCACAAGAAATCCTCCCAAGCAATACTGGAAAAAATCCTAAGGAGGTAATGTCTATTAATTTGCAAGATGGTAAGAAACTAAATGATTCTTTTGATGTGCAGCTAAGGCCTTTGAGAGGCATAGAGAATATAAATTGCCAAGAAGACCCAAAAGCCATAGCTGCAGGGGAAACTGAAGCATAGGGTTTGAAATATGTTTCTAAGATTCAAGTTGAGGTACTGAAGTCTCACATTTCTAAATATATACCTCCTCATGCTAGAGGAGACCCTAGAAGAGGAAAATAATCAAAAGATGAGCTGCTGCCCATGGAGGAGAAAAGGGAAAAGAATTGGGAATACAAGCAATGCCCACCACCACCATTCCCAAATAGGCTTAAGCAGAAGAAATTGGATTTTCAATTTGGTAAGTTTCTAGATGTTTTTAAGAAATTACATGTTAATATTCCTTTCGTAGATGCTCTAGAAAATATGCCAAATTATGCTAGGTTTTTAAAATAAATAATGAAAAAGAAAAAGAAATTACGAGGTCATGAGATGATAGTATTGAATGACAAGTGCAGTGCCATATTACAACACAAGCTACCACTAAAATTAAAAGATCCAGGGGGTTTCTCTATTCCTTGTCATATTGGTCATCGTAAATTTTCTAATATTTTATGTGACTTAGGAGTATTCACAAATTTAATGCATTATTTTTGTTTCAGGAAGCTTGGACTTGGAAAAGTAAAGCCCACCTCAATTTCATACAAATGGCAGATCATACCATCAAGAAGCCAATGGGAGTACTTGAGGATGTAATCGTCAAAGTCGATAAGTTTTACTTCCCCATGGATTTTGCAGTATTAGATATGGATGAGGATGGTGATGTGCCTTTAATTTCTGGTAGACCTTTCTTAGCTACTAGTCGTGCTCTAATGGATGTACAAGAAGGTAAGCTTACCTTTAGAGTTGGTAGCGAAAATGTGACCTACAATATCTGCAAACTCCCTACTTATCCAAACGATAAATGGTGCCATGAGAATAGGATTTTGGAGCCAAATTTGTTAGAGAAAAGCAAGAAAAATAATAAAGGATTGCATGGGTTATTGTTTATTAAGAGTTGCTTTCGAGGTGGAAGCAACCAACACATTGATTGTAGATGAGCTACATAAGAAAGTCAAGCGAAAGACTTGAAACAAGCACTTTTTGGGAGGCAACCCAAAGTTTAAAAGTTTTTAATTTTTAATTTCTTTTTAGATGTTTTTGTTTTGTGTTTTATGTTTTTAGGTGTCAAAGAAGATCAAATCAATGGAGAAGCATAAAGAGAGTGATCGGCAAAAGGGAGCCTTTTTTAGCCTAAACTTTGCAATTTAATTGCATATCATCAAATGGGAGAGCTTTCTTAACCCTTAATTTTTGTTTTGTTTATTTTTATTTTGTTTTGTTTTGAACATCGAGGACTATGTTCATCTTAATTTGGGGGTGGTTCTCTTTGTTTGAAGTTTTTCTTCTTTAGTTTTTAATTATTTTAGTTTTTAGTTTAGTATTTTAGTTTTTAGTGTTTTTGAGCATATTTTGATGAGCCTATGATAAAAATATGATTGTTAATAAATTAATTCTTAGGTAGTGGAATTGTTTTTGTGTATTCTCTAATACCTAAAGTTAAATTCATATATTATTACTTTCAAAGTTATTTTGAGCACTTTATTAAATATGCATGATTTTGATTGTATTTTGGAGAAGGTTTGCATTAATTTAAAATGATTATTTTTTGTGAACCCTAGAACTTGCATAATTATTGCTTGAGGAGAAATCCTAGAGAGATGCATTACTTTGACTATGATTTAGGCCATTTTTGTTTTAAGTTTGAGCCTTTCTAGCCTACCTTTGAAATATCAATCCATTTGTACCTTATTTGAGCCATTTTTAGGATGCATAATTGATTGCATATTAGAGCCTTTTTATTCTTAAGCCACATTGACTTACCTCTTATTCCTAAATATAAATTTCCAACCTTATACACATTTATCAAAGAGAGCTTATGTAAAATTGATATATGCTTATAAATTTATATTTGGTGGAGTGAAGTACAAGATAATTTGGGGGTGGTTGATGATGGTGAAAACATGGCTATTATGTACCCTTGATGTTGAAAAAGAAGTCTGAGCAAGGAATGAAAATGTTCAATTTGGGGGTTAGAAGAAAAAAAAATTAAGAGAAAGAAAGTTGTTTTGTGAAGTTTGAAGGATGGGAAGAAGAAAAGTGTATTTTCTTCATAAGTTTTCTTCCTTTGAATTTATATTTTCCTATCATTTTCTTTCTTCTAACCTATGACCCTTTAGGTTTTACATTACAATCTTATAAAGTCCTACTGATTCAAGGTAATACAGTGATCTACATTATTGGAGAGCTATTTAATTATGTTGAGCATATGGTAGTTCATATATTTATTTTCAAACTCTATTTAATGTAGATTTATTCAAATGCATGACATTGAATGTATTATTTGGTTTTCACACACACACTTGAAAGTAATGAATGTGTTAAATAGAATATAAGGTGTTGAGATGCATGACCACTTGGAAATTACTTTTGAATTAATATGATTATGAAATCTTTGAGGCAACCTCATGAAATTATTTGGTTTTATAGGAGTATGTTTTTAGTTCTTTCTTTGGTAAGGACTAGCAAAGTACAATTTGGGGTATTTGATAGGCATAAAATGTTAATGTTTTTATGTCACTTTTTATATTGAATTTTAGCTAATTTATAATTAAATTTTAATGAAAAGTACTTAATTACTGTATTTTTCCGTTTTCAGTAAAAGAAAGACTAAAGCCGAAATTATTGTGCTTCTGCACATCTGTTATTCAAAAAATCATATCTAGAGCTACACTTTGAGGTTTTGTGAGATTCTAGTTAAAAATGATTCTTGATTCACTAGGCTTCAGTGCTGCAAAGTTTTATTGCAATTGATTTGGCCAATTAGTACTAGTTTGATTTACAAAATCAATATTTCCAACAGTTGCGCCAGATTTACATCATCTCGGGAAAATTGGAATTTGAGTGTCTTCCTAATGTCAAAATTGTGCAAACAAGATATGCCTGGAAAGCGAAGAAATATATCTGACTTTTTCAACTAGAATCAATGAACTCTGAGTCTTCCTAGTAGTCATGGAAGATATAAAAGGAAAGTATTTTGGCTTACTAGGATGCTATTGATGATTGGACTGTCCTGTCATCTCACTTCAGCCATATACACAAAATTTGCCACATCATATGCCACATGGAAGGTCAGATTATTCTAATTATATTAATTGGAATAATATCTAGAATAAAAGGAATTAGAGTTGAATACAAATTTGATTGCTAAAGAGATAATGAATGTTTCCTTAATCCTAGTGTGAACATGAGACACAAATTATGGGAGTTTGAGAGTGAGTTTACATATTATCTCCTATATTCTCTAGGTTTCAGAAGGGTTTTAGGGTTAAACCTCTCATAAACCTTCCCTATAAATACCATGCATTATTGGAAGACAAAGGAGACCATTCACCACCAGCCCTCACGGCTGCAACCTTTTCTCCCTCTCTAATCATAGCCGCAACTTTATTTCCATTTCTCCCCATTCTCACGGCAACAACATCAGTATCCCTAGGTTTTGTGTTGAAGTTATTAAGAGTATTTTACATAGAAAATTTGTGATACACAAAGTAAAGTTCAAGGAGAATTCTGCCAGCACCTTTGGAGGAGTCACCTTGAGTCTTTGATCATAGTTTGGAGAAGCCAAGAGGGGAAGAATGAAGAAAAAATTCCAGCAGCCATCAACTTTGGATTTTATCTATTTAGTCTTAAACTCTTTGTTATTTATTCTATGTTGTCTTCTAATTATTTGATGGATAATTTTAAGAACATGTGTAGCTAATTTTCTATGAGGATTATGACGTAACCCTATTATGACTATTTAGTGTTTAATGCATATTTGAATTTGATTCGTGTTTAAGGTTAATATTTCATTGTAGTTCTTAATGCTTCCATGAAAAGGTGGATTGATTTAGTATTTATATTGGCTTAGGAATAAGGAATATATGTGGATGGGCAATGAAATACATGGTTATAGGAATATTGCATGCCTTAGTAACAACTTTGACAAGAACATATTGCGTTTGCATGTCTTAGGGGAAAAATTTCGGTATTTAGATTAGGGTTAATTAAATACCTTGTGCTTGCTAGATTAGAATGCATTGTGGAATCAACTTCTAGTCACTTATTGTCAAACAGGGGTTAACCTATGAATCTAAAATGCATTAGGGCTAAATAGGAGCAATAGTGGTGAAATCATAATCCATATTTTCTTAAAACCTTTGAAATCTTACTTGCTGCCTTTCTTTTAAATTTTTATTATTGCTTTGCTTTTAATTCATGCTTGGTTACTAAACAACAATCATTCAAACACAACTCTCTTTACTTTTGTTAAATTTAATTTTACAATTGATTTAAAGTTCTTAATTAGAGACATATTCATCGTGGGATCGATATCAGAATTCTTTTAAAAAAAGGAATCCACTTTATTACTTGTTGATTCGTGCACTTGCGAGTTAATCTAAAATATACCACAACAAGTTTTTGGCGCCGTTTCAGGAAAATAATTATTTCTTGTTTTGAATTTTTAATTTATTGAATTCGAGTTTGAAGAAGGAGGAAATCGAAGTAGCTAAGTTTTTATTTCTTGTCTGTTTTTTAGGGTTGCTGTTTAAAAAAATAAAAATAAAATTATTTTGTTTACTGTTTTGTTTTCTTTCAGTTTTAGGTTTTTAATTTATTCAATTTTGAGTTTTGGTTAATTTTTATTTGTTTAATCTTTTGATTATAAAAAAAAAAATCTGAAAAGCCGTTTCTAAAATAAGAAAAAGAAAAAAAAAAACTGCACTTTTTGCTTACTGTTTAATTTGTTTTAGTTGCTGTTTTGTTTTTGCTTTTGCTTAATTTTTGCATTTACTTTGTGTTTAATTTTATATGCATCTAGCTTTAAGTTTTGAGAGTTAATTAGTTTGTTTTAATTCAGTTTTTCTATTTAATTTCAGTTGCTGTTTTTTCTGTTTCGTGTATTAAGTTATTGTTATATTGTTTCAGTTTGTTTATTTGTTTTATATTGTGAGTTTTAATTCTGAATCTGAATTTTCTGAGAGAGATCTAAGGAGAGAAGGTGTTAGAGAAACCATATTTAGAAATACCGAAAGAGCAGAAAATAATATGGAAACCCAATAGTTCTTAAAGTTCTTATTAACCAAGGTTATATGACTATTAGGGATTATGTTGCACCTAGAAGGGTTGAGGATATGTCATGTATTAGGAGACCACCTTTTGATGCACCTAGCTTTGAGGTCAAACCTATTACCATGTCTATGCTCAATAACTACCAATTTGGAGGGTTACCAAGTGACGATCCTAACCAACATATATCGAATTTCCGTGATGTATGTGAGTTAGTGAAGTATAATGGGATTACTGAGGATGCTGTCAAACTTAAATTATTTCTTTTTACCTTAAGGGATAGAGCCAAAAGTTGGTTACAATCTCTATCCCCTGGGAGTATTGTCAATTTGGCTGACTTAGCCTTTAAGTTTCTAAACAAATTTTTCCCACCTAATAAAACCCCCAAGCAAAGGAATAAAATTAGCACTTTTCACCAATTTGATGGAGAGTTTTTATATGAAGCTTGGGAAAATGCTAAGAGAACTATGTGTCTAAATTTTTATGGATGATTTTTCAGTTTTTGGTGATTCTTTTATTATGTGTCTAAATAACTAGTCTAAAGTTCTCCAAAGATGTGAAGAGACTAATCTTGTGCTAAATTGGGAAAAATGTCATTTCATGGTTCAAGAGGGAATTGTGTTAGGTCATAAAGTAAGTCATAAAGGCCTTGAGGTTGATAAAGCAAAAGTGGAGGTAATCTCAAAATTACCGCCACTCATAAATGTCAAAGGAATTAGGAGTTTTTTAAGGACATGCTGGTTTTTATCGAAGATTTATCAAAGATTTTTCCAAAATTTCTAAACCCATTTGCAATTTGTTGAATAAAGATGTGCCTTTTGATTTTAACGACAATTGCATGCATGCTTTTAGTTTATTGAAAGATAAACTTACATGTGCACCTGTAATTGTTGCTCCTGATTGGAATTTACCATTTGTTATCATGTGTGATGCAAGTGATTATGCCTTAGGTGCCGTGTTAGGACAAAAGAAAGATGGAAAAATGCATGCTATCTATTATGCTAGTAAAACACTAAATGATGCTCAATTAAATTATCCCACTACTGAAAAAGAAATGCTTGCCATTGTATAGTGTGGATTCTATTGGCCAACAATGTTTAAAGATACTCATCCTTTCATACAAGCTTGTGACAGGTATCAGAGAATTGGAAATATTTCCAAGAGGAATGAAATGCCTTTGAAGAATATCCTTGAAGTTGGAATTTTTTATGTTTGGGGAATTGATTTTATGGGTCCCTTTCCTTCATCTTTTGGAAATAAATATATCTTAGTTGCGGTTGATTATGTTTCTAAATGGGTGGAAGCATGTGCCTTACCCACTAATGATGCAAGAGTTGTACTTAAATTTTTATGAGAAAACATTTTTATTAGATTTGGAACTCCTTGAGAAATCATTAGTGATGGTGGTACACATTTCTGCAATAAACAATTTGATGCCCTGTTATGCAAATATGGTGTTACTCATAAAATTGCAACTCCTAACCATCCACAAACCAGTGGACAAGTAGAGATTTCAAATAGGGAGATGAAAAGGATTTTGGAAAAGACTGTAAATGCATCACGAAGAGATTGGTAACATAAATTAGATGATGTTTTATGGGCTTATAGAACTGCATTCAAGACTCCCATTGGTATGTCGCTATACAGGTTAGTATTTGGTAAGACATGTCATCTTCCTGTAGAGTTGGAACATAAAGCCTATTGGGCAACTAAGTTTTTTAACTTTGATACTCAAGCTGCGGGGAAGCATAGACTATTGCAACTGGATCATCTAGATGAATTCCACATGGAAGCATATGAAAATGCCAAGATTTATAAAGAAAAAATGAAAAAATGGCATGACAAGAGGATTAGCAAGAAAGATTTCTATGTCGGACAGCAAGTACTTCTTTTCAATTCAAGGTTGAGATTGTTTCCAGGAAAGTTAAAATCAAGATAGAGTGGTCCATACAAGATCAAAAGAATTTCACAGTATGGATCTATTGAAATTGTGCGAGATGGTCACAATCTTTTCCTAGTAAATGGGCAAAGATTGAAATTGTATTATGACGGAAGAGAAATGGATTCTTTCATTGAATTTAAAGACCCATGAGCTCCATAAGAAAGTCAAGCTAAGGACTTAAAACAAGCGCTTTTTGGGAGGCAACCCAAAGTTTTTAGGTGTAAAAGAAGTGAAAATCAAAGGAGAAACATAAAGGAAGTGATCAGCAAAAGAGAGCCTTTTTGAGCCTAAAATTTGCAAATTAATTGCATATAATCAAATGGGGGAGCTTTCTTAACCCTTACTTTTTATTTTGTTTTGAACAACGAGGACTATGTTCATCTTAATAGAAAAAGGTGAAGAAGAAAAGAAAAAAAAAAAGAAAGTTGTTTTGTGAAGTTTGAAGGAAGGGAAGAAGAAAAGTGTATTTGAAAGGAGAAAACAAAAAGTTCTATAAGCATATTATTCATAAGTTTTCTTTCTTTGAATTTTTATTTTCCAATCTTTTTCTTTCTTCTAACTTATGACCCTTTAGCTTTTACATTACAAGCTTATAAAGTTCTATTGATTCAAGGTAATTCATTGTTCTACATTAGTGGAGAGCTTTTTAAACATGTTGAGCATATGGTAGTTCATATATTTATTTTCAAACTCTATTTAATGTAGATTTATTCAAATGCATGACATTAAATGTATTATTTGGTTTTCACACACACACTTGAAAGTAATGATTGTGTTGAATATAAGATAAGGTGTTGAGATGCATGATCACTTGGAAATTACTTTTGAAATAATATGATTATGCAATCTTTGAGGCGACCTCATCAAATTATTTGGTTTTATAGGAGTATGTTTTAAGTTCTTTCTTTGCTAGGGACTAGGAAAGTTCAATTTGGGGGTATTTAATGTTTTTATGCCACTTTTTATATTGAATTTTAGCTATTTTATAATTAAATTTTAATAAAAAGTACTTAATTACTGTATTTTTCTATTTTCAGTAAAACAAAGACTAAAGCCGGAATTACTATGTTTCTACGCAACCTTTACTGAAAAAATCATATCTAGAGCTACACTTTGAGGTTTTGTGCGATTCTAGTTGCAAATGATTCTTAATTCACTAGGATTCAATGGTGAACAGTTTCATTGCAATTGGTTTGATCAATCAGTACCAGTTTGATTTACAAAATAAATATTTCCAACAGTTGAGGCAGATTTACACCATATCTGAAAAATTGAAATTTGAGTGTCTTCCAAATGTCCAATTGTGCAAACAAGATATGCTTGGAAATATAAAACATAGACCTGAATTTTTCAACCAGAATCAATGAATTCCGAGTCCATTTGGTCATCCAAAAGGTACTTGGAATCAACCTAGCGATCATAGAAGATATCAAAGGAAAGTATTTTGGCTTACTAGGTTGCTATTTATGATAGGACTATCATGTCATCACACTCCAGCCACGTGTACGAAATTTGCCACATCATATGCCACAAGGTAGGTCAGATTATTCTAATTATATTAATTGGAATAATATCAAGAATAAAAGGAATTAGAGTTTAATACAAATTTGATTCCTAAAGAGATAAGGAAAGTTTCTTTAATCCTAGTGTGAACATGCGACACATACCCTACTATCCTTGAGGTGGCCGGCCATGCTAGGAATTATGAGAGTTTGAGATTGAGTTTACATATTATCTCCTATATTCTCATGGTTTTAGAAGGGTTTTAGGGTTAAACCTCTCCTAAACTTTCCATATAAATACCATGCATTATTGGAAGACAATGGAGACAATTGACCACCAGCCCTCACGACTGCAACCTTTTCTCTCCCTCTCATCACAACTGCAGCTTTCTTTCCCTTTCTCCCCATTCACATGGCAACAACATCAATTTCCCTAGGTTTTATGTTCAGTTATTAAGACTATTTTACAATGAAAAGTTGTGCTACACAAAGCAAAGTTCAAGGAGAATTCGGCCAGGACCTTTGGAGGAGTCACCTTGAGTCTTTGATCATAGTTTGGAAAAGCTAAGAGGAGAAGAGTGAAGAACACATTCTAGCAGCCATCAATTTTGGATTTGATCTCTTTACTCTTAATCTCTTTGTTATTTATTCTATGTTGTCTTTTAATTATTTGATGGATAATTCTAAGAACATGTGTAACTAATTTTCTATGAGGATTATGATGTAACCCTATTATGACTATTTAGTGTTTAATACATATTTGAATTTGATTCCTATTTAAGGTTAATATTTCATTGTAGTTCTTAATGCTTCCATGAAAATGTGGATTGATTTAGTATTTATATTGGCTTAGGAATAAGGGATATAAATATGGATGGCCAATGAAATACATGGTTACTAGAATATTGCTTATCATAGTGACAACTTTGACAAGAACATATTGGGTTTGCATGTCTCAGGGCTTAAATTTTTGTATTTAAATACCTTGTGCTTGCTAGATTAGAATGTGTCGAGGAATCAACTTCTAGTCACTTATGGTCAAACGGGGGTTAACCTATGAATCTAAAATGCATGAGGGCTAAATAAGAGTAATAATGGTGAAATCATAATCCTTATTTTCTTAAAACCTTTGAAATCTTACTTGCTGCCTTTCTTTTAAATTTTTATTATTGCTTTGCTTTTAATTCATGCTTGGTTACTAAACAAAAATCATTCAAAAACAATTCTCTTTACTTTTGTTAAATTTAATTTTACAATTGATTTAAAGTTCTTATTTAGAGACATTATTCCTCGTGGGATTGATATCGGTTTTCTTTTTAAAAGGAATCAACTTTATTACTTGTTGATTCGTGCACTTGCGAGTTAATCTAAAATATACCACAATAGATAGCTTTATGCACGATTGCATTGTTCTTAACTTCTTCCTCCCTTTCTAAAATACGCTCCAAATTCCTCAAATTCATTATTTCTGAAAAATTACAGATATGAAGTTCAAGTCAAGGTTATACAAAGGGTCAACACATACTCAAAACACCATATATAAGCCAGCAATCCATTCCATTTCTCATCTTCTAATAATATCTGGGAAATATCTAAACCTGTTTAGGTAGCTTCCAAAAGCATCTTTTTCTGGGTCGTCCTCTTCTCTTCACTCTCATTTTTTCTCTTTATTGACTGTTACAAATTGAACTGACTTTGAATAAATTTTTTTTTTCTCATAGCACTCCTCCATAGTTGAAAGAAGTGTTTGCATGCATATAAAACAAATACAAAATGCTAAGAAACCAAAAGAACTAGGCAAGTTAGGAAGAAGGATCTCACTAAAATCTAGATACCCATAACAATGCTTAAGTGTATCAAGTCCAAATACTAGCACTCACCCACATGAAATACATATATCCATGCATTAAGTAGACAAAATGACTAAGGATGTAGTCCTTCGTAATAATATTTTCCCCACAAAAAGGTAACTAACTCCACAATCAGAATTTGGATAATGACAAACAGAAAAATGATATCACAGCTCCTACTCACCTCTTACTCGCCTGCAAGACTTGCACATATGGCATCTCGCTCAACTTGCCTAACAATGATATTACCGCAACTAAGACATTTTTCTTAGGTCGCACCCTATTATAAAAACTCAAATTTCACTAAATTCTAACCAGACAAATATCTAAATTCTAAAACAAAAAAATATAAAACTCAAACCTTTCGTCTGGTTCATTGGTTTTTGCTTCTTCTAGCTCTAGCTCCAACAAAAACAATTGGTTGAGCCCAGAAAGAAATGAATACATAAGATTTTAAATTCTCAAAGCAACACAAGAAGAACTCACATCTTCGTCGAAGTCACTATCGAACTCGTCAGCAACCTCATGTTTTTCTTCAAAGTTAACATTGTTCTCTTCCTATCAAATGCAACCAAATGCCATTTAGATAATTTCAAACAAATACATTAATCAAATTAACAACTTTGTTTCAGAAAAAAACATAAAAAATAAAAAACCTCATCCTGGTTCTAAAACAACTCGTCCTCTTCAGTTTCCTCATTCAGCAACTTTTTCATCCTGAAAATTCCAACAATAAAATCTAAATAAAACAAACTGAATCCATAAAAAAACATTTAAGCTGCTTCAAGAAATGAAGATTTTTTGTCCCAAAAAAAAAAAAGAACATTAGAGTTGTTGGAATTGATTGGTTGTCATCTCTTCCCTCTGGTAGGTCAAGAAGCACTGTCGAGGAGAACATGAACGTCTTCCTTGGAGGCATCCATAGCGACATAGGTTCAGAACCGACATAGTGTCGTTTCCTTGTTGTCTTGGTGCTTGAAACAGAAAACATGGATTGAAATGATTAGACTTCAACGATGGATCAAATGGAAATCATTTTATGCCCTAAAAGATCCGAAACAAAATTGACCTGATCGGGTTTTAGATTCATCTGTTGATCCCCTAAAGACCCCAAACACAGGGAAATTTTCAAGTAACCCATTAAATGAGGAGATTGCTGGTTTCACCGAATTAATCAACGATTAATGGGATTGTGAAGAATTTTCAGCTTTCATGGAACAGTGGTGAAGAAAGAAAAACGAGCTTAAGATTTACTGAAGAGGCAGCGGGAGGAAGAACAATGGGGCAGAGGGAGGAAGAACAACGGGGCAGATGAGAAGAAGGGGCGTGGCCAAACTTTTGATTTCTGAAATTAGGGCAGTAGAGTATAACCATAACTGAGGGTATAATCGAAAAAGCATTATAAATGGAGGATAAACTCGAAAATGTACAAAATAAAAAAAATTTCAAATTTGACTGGTTACTCCCTATCAGGGGGTTCATGCTGGAGACCCCATAGGTTTGACCCCATGTTAAATGACTAGGGAATTTCTTAAATGAAACCCTTAAAAGATGCATGGCTGGTAACCTCTGCCAATGACTGACACGTGGCAAAGTTTATTTGGAAAAAAGAAAAGAAAACCAAGTATACCAGGTTGTAAAAGGCAAAAAAATGGAGGGAAAAATAGAACTGGACGAGAATCTGGAATACATGGCTAGGAAGTTGCCACATAGCCAGTTAAATACTTTATATATATTAAATGGGTTTAAAAATGTTACTGATTATGCATCTATATTACATGTTATAGACAAATGTTACATAATTTGATCAATATTACTATTTTTTACAATATTACATGGTATGGATAAATATTACGTTTGATGGGCATATAATACACATTATAGGCTATATTACATGAAAAATAAACTATTACCAAGTATGGATAAATTTTATATATTATTGATTAATATTACGAAATATGAACAATAATACTCAATATGGACAAGAAAGACAAAATTATTGAATAAGAACAAATAGTTACCCGATATGGACTACTATTGTGTGATATTGACAATATTACCCGTTTTGGATTTATATTACGCAATATGGGTAACTATGGCCTAATCTGAAAATTTTTACTCAGTATGGAAAAGAAAGACAATGTTACACCTAATGGAAAACTATTATCAAGTATAAAACAAAGTTACATATGTTAGACAAATATTACACAGTAAAACAAAATTACCAAGTATGGACCAAAAAATACACGTTATGGACTAATATTACCTAATATTGACAATATTACTGGAAAATGAAAATATTACTCGTTTTGGATTTTATATTACACAATATGGATAACTATTGCTTGATATGATTTTACTTTGTTTACACAAGAAGGGAAATTTAAAGCTTATGGAAAAATTTTACTAAGTATGAAACAAAGGTACTTATTTTGGACAAATATTACACAATAAGACAAAATTACCGAATATGGACAAAAAAATACCCGTTATGGACTAATATTACCTAATATTGAATATTATTGGAAAATAAAAATATTATTCGTTTTAGATTTATATTAGGCAATATGGATAACTATTGCATGATATGAAAAAATTTACTCAGTTTGGACAACGAGAGCAATTTTACAGCTTATGGAAAACTATTGCTAAGTATGGAACAAAGTTACGTAATTTGGACAAATATCACACAATAAGACAGATTTATCGAATATGGACCAAAAAAATATCTGTTATGGACTAATATTACCTAATATTGACAATATTACTGGAAAATGAAAATATAACTCGTTTTGGATTTATATTACACAATATGAATAACTATTGACTGATATCCAAAACTTTACTCAGTATGGACAATGATGTCAATTGTACAGGTTATGAAAAATATTACTATTTATGGGAGAAAGCTACGTAATCTGAATAAATATTACAAAGAATGAAAACATTACTAAATATGGACTAATAGTTACGATTTCTGAACTGATATTACCTGTTATAGACAATATTACGCTTAAATATACATATTACTCGTGTTGGATTGATATTACTCAACATAAATAAATATTGCATAATAAGAACAATTTTACTCAGTATATTAATATAGATAATGTTACACTTCATGGACGAATATGACTAAGTATGGGATAAAGTTACATTGTATGGAACATATTACAAAAAAAACAATATTATTGAAGATGGACGTGTCATATTTTAGTCCTTTATTATGCATTACACAAAAGATTTATCTAATATGAATAAATTTATTAGAATTTAATTAACTGAATTTATTACACATATTACAAACAAAAATATATATTATTGAAGATGGATAAAAATTTTGTTCCCACCCACTTTTGCTATCCATGACACACAATATTTATGTAACATGAATAAATTTATCAAAAATTTATTTACTAAATTGATTAAAAATTTATTTACCAAATTGATTAAAAATTTAATTAGTGCGAAGTAAAAGTAAATTATGCAACATGGGTAAGAATAAACTTCCATGACTCAGAGAATGGACATACATGATTTAACAAATAAATAAAATTAACAAATTATAAACATCCATGTTTTTATTTTTTCTAATTAATTGCAGTTGACTAGCTTCTTAAAATGGACAATTGAGCCAAATAAAATATGTAATTATCAGAAGTGAAATTCTATTTTTGCATTTGACATTAATATTGGAATTTAGAATTGAAAATATTAGGTTAATTGTGTTTTCGATTACTTACATATGGAAGGACATTTAAGAGTTTCATGTCATTCATGGATCATGTAGTTTAATCAAGTAGGTAGGTAGGCCTACAAGATAATCATGAAGAGTTCACAAGTAATCTTGTTAATTAACTTGCCTAATTTCATCTCTCCTTTGAAAATTTTACAAAATCAAGTCATGATTATGTTTAAGAGTTTCATGTCACTAATGGAAGATGTAGCCAAGTTCAAAATCTATGTCAGACTTAGTGAAAGAAAGCTTCAATCAGATGGAAAAGTTACCCTATTTAAAAATCACTAATAGATTGTGGACTGAATAAGAGTGCACTAACAAAAAATTTCACGATGAAAAAGGTTTAATCACCATCAAATTACATTAGCTATTAAACATATTAGAAACACAATATGTTAGATTGTGTTCATTATAATAAAACTCCAAATTCATAGTGCATAGGTTCTAAGGCACAAGGCAAGACATTATTTTTTGCATTCTGATTGTTAAAATATTGAAGACATATGATAATAACATGACACAATATTTACTATAGCCTACAAAACCGTACTTGCTTGAAACATAGTTTTCTAGATAAGTTTAAAAATTCATCATCCAATTCATCAGAAGATATATTTGGCACATACTCAAAACCTATGCCATTTTCAAGAATGCATTGCTAGTATAATCCCAAATAAATTTTCTGATGAATTAAAGGATGAAATTTTTAAACTTTCCTAGACAGCTATCTTTCAATCAAGGTAGGATTTTGGAATTGCTATTACGTAATGTTTATGTCTCTACCACACATCACCCATTGATGCACATTATACCAATTACAAGTACTCCAATGGTGCAACAAATTCCAAAAAGCTTCCATACATTAGAAGATTGGTGGGCCAAATATTATGGTTTAGGGTATATTTAGAAGCAATATATTCTTGCGTATCACATTCTTGAATGTGTTTGGAGTACTCCCTCTCAGCTTTTTCCAAGGACAAATAAGACTTGTACATGTTCCCTTTTCATCCATTAACTTGTTCATGACACTAAGGCCATGAGTGATATATTCTTTGTTTGCGGCCTCTAAAATCAACATACACTTTTCACCAACCATCAACAATGTCATGTACATATACACATATACAATTTAAATTACACTGAAGAAGTTAAAAAAGCAATAAAAAAATTTAAGAAACATTTGAATATGAATACAATTATTATGGCCATCTTGTCTATATAATAAATGACAAAGTACATATATGGTATTGAATATTCAACTGGCAATTAATCCACATGAAACAGGCAACACAACATATCCCCGCAATTAATGCAACATTCAATTTGTCTGGTTCTTAGTTGTTGTTGTTATACCTATGTAATGAACCTTCTTCAAGTTGAACTAACCACAAGTAATGGTTAACCCCATTTAACCACAAATGACTAGAAGTTGATTTCTCAAAGCATTTTAATCTAGCAAGCATAAGGTATTTAATTATCTCTACTCTAAGTACCGACATGCAAACCCAATAAGATCTTGTTAAAGTTGTCACTAAGGCATGCAATATTTCTATAACCATGTATTTCATTGCCCATCCATATTTATAGCCCTTATTTCTAAGCCAATATAAATACTTTATATATCCACCTTTTCATGGAAGCATTAAGAACTATAATGAAATATTAACTTTAAGCATGAATCAAACTCAAATATGCATTAAACACTAAATAGTCATAATAGGGCTACATCATAATCCTCATAGAAAATTAGTTACACATCATCTCTATAATATCCATCAAATAATCAAGAGACAACATAGATTAAATAACAAAAAGAATAAGAGTAAAGAATCAAATCCAAAGTTGATGGCTGCTGGATTTTATTCCTCAATCTTCTCATCGTGGCTTCTCCAAACTATGATCCAAAATCACAAGGTTGATTCCTCCAAGGATCTGGCCAAATTTCTCCTTCATCTTGGCTTTGTGTATCACAACTTCTCTATGTGAGAACCTTTATAAACTAAATAAAAACCTAGAAAGTACTAATGTTGCGGCTGGAGAGGGCTGTGAGAAAGCTGCAGCTGTATGGGCTGTGAGGATGGTGGTAGTGAATCTCTTTTATGTCTCAATGTTGCATGGTATTTATAGGAGAATTTTAACCCTAGAGTCCCTTTAAAATCTAGAAAATATAGGAGATAACATATTTACATGATCTCAAACTCCCATAATTCTCCTCTATGGCCGGCCATCTCAAGGACAAAAGAGTATTTTGTGTCTAATGTTCGCACTAAGATTTAGGAAACATTCCATATCTCCTTAGAATCAAATTTATCTCTAACTCTAATTCCTTTTATTCTATATATTATTCCAAATAAAATAATTAGAATAATCTGACCTCCCATGTGGCATATGACAAATTAAAATAATTAGCATATTACAAGCACACTTTGGATGACCAAATTAACTCTGAATTCACTTATTCTAGTCTAAAAAGTTAGGTCTATGTCTTAACTTTCCAGGAATATCTTTTTTGTGCAATTTAGACATCGAAAATACACTTAAACTCCAATTTCCCTAAGATAGTGTAAATATGCCACAACTGTTGGAAATATTGATCTTGTAAATCAAACTGGTACTGACTGGCCAAATAAATTACAATGAAACTTTACATAATTGAAGCCTAGTGAATCAGGAATCATTTCAACTAGAATCGCACAAAACCTCAAAGTGGAGCTCCATATATGATTTTCTCAGTAAAGATTGCGAAGAAATATAGTAATTCCAGCTTTTATCTTTCTTTTACTAAAAATAGAAAAATACAGTAATTAAGTACTTTTCATTAAAATTAATTATAAAATAGCTAAAATTCAATTTAAAATGTGGCATAAAAATATTAACATTTTATGCCTATCAAGGTGCTCTGTTTGAGAGTTGTTCAAGTCCTTTACTTTTTGAGCTTGTTTAAACTTTTCTTCATTGGCATCAACTCTGGACTGCTGAAGCTTCTCGTTAAGATTATGTTAATAATGCAAACAACTCTCAAAATATTGGATATTCTTTTCAATAGATTGCTTCTGATACTCAAAAATTTTACACATATGTTGTATTTGACTTTTGCTTCAGTCACTATATGCTTTTCCAAATCTGATTTGGACTCCGCTATTTTTGTTGACAACGAAGCCAAGGTAGATTGACACTCTTCATGCTCATGGATTAGTTTCACGACTTGGTCTTCACCAATATCAGTCATAGACCAAGTATTGTAGAATCTGCAGTAAACTTCTCAACCATTTCAAAAATATAGTTAATGGTAGCGATAAACCAATTAATTTCATGTTGCCCCACAAGATTAGCAATGCCATGCAATAGAGTCAAAAATGACAATATCCCACGCTTACAACTTAAAATCTCCTAAAAATATACAGTAGTTGTAAGTTTTTCCAAAATGCCTTTCATCTAGTTTATCAAGTACCTCTGAGTGAGCGGGTCCACTGTATCATCAAATACGCTAGAAGCTGATTTTGAGACAATGTCACTGGGGTCTGAAACATGAAAAGAAATTTGTTGTATTGGTGAGAGGTCGCTATAAAGATCAATAGCTGAATCCTCTTTTGTACCATAATACACTAGTTTTTCATCTTCAACAGCTTCATAAGTTGCAGCTTCAATCTCCACTATTTCACTACCCGTAGTATCAATAGGTTGAGCCACAATTAATTCAAAGTTTGTTTTCAATGCATCATCTTCAACATTGATAACAAGATGAGCTGATGAGTCTACAGTTAAGGTCCATAAATAAAGTTGGTAGTATCAGAGGACCTTTAAGGACTATCTAATCATGCTTTTTTGTAAGTTACATTAGTAACATCATCTGGTGGTGGTCCTCCTTGTGCACTAGTAGATTGATGGAATGTATCATCAAGGTTAGCAAAAAGAAGTTTTGGATCCTTTATCACAAATACCTTATTTTCCTTTGTTCAAAGCTCTTTTGTTAAAGCCATCTAGATTCTTCTAAGTGATCTTCCCAAGTAAGAATCTATGCTTTCTGACCACCATCGACAATACCACTAAGTACACTGTCCTTGTATGGAAAAATTAGGGACATGGAAGCGGATTTGAGTCCATCTTTGCAGAATCAAAGATTGCACGATAGCAATGACTTTTATTCCACACTGTACCTTTGACTGTACTTTAAACCTGAGTTTGTTGGCAGGGACACCTTGATTTAACCCAAATTGACAAGCAAATCTATTAGGATAGTAAGGTTCAACATCAAAATCCAACCCTATCCTCAATTGCAATATAGTGGAATGCATCGAAACCAATATCTCAAAATGAGCATCAAACAAGTCTTCATTATCCAAATAGTATGAACTGTTCATTTTAGGAAAACCATAAGGTCGATATTGAACATACTGTTTGTCCCTCAAAATTCGTCGAATCTAATTCAATCTCAAAGATTTATTGTAAATGCTAGAATACTTGTGTAAATGGCAAGACCCTAAAGGAATTTGAGTAGATCTCCAACCTTGATAAATGGTTATAAAATGTTCAGCAAGGCAGCCAACCAAGTAATGCATTGGGAGGACAGCAAGAAAGACATCGATCCCACTTGCGCTTGTAGCAGATACACTGAGAACATGGTAAATGTATGGCAAAACTGATGGTGCAAGTGAGACTCTGATTCCGATTGCCATCAATGATGCCATATAAAAAGTCTTAGGTCTAACGGTAGTCTCTTCCCGTGGGAATACAAATCTACTAAGCCATAAAGATAAAATTGCAATAAATTGGCCCTTTTTTTATACCTTTAAAAATTCACATCTAGAGGTCTAAAGAGTCGAGCAGATCTTTTGTGAGGCCCTCAAAATGAACTTGATACACCAGGTCTTGAAAATGAACCAGATGCAAAAGAAGATTAAGTTTTTGTCCCAATATAAATCATCCCCAGTAAAAATATTTGATCTATTGTCCCAAGAAATATTCTAGCAGTCAAGAGAAGCACAAAGACAAGCATGAATTCTTAAAGCCTTCGCAATGGTTGAGTGATATTCCAATTCCCCAAGGTCATCTTTACGGAAGAGTAATTGCCTATTTTTAGGAATAAATTCCTCATATGGTGCACCTAGGATAGGTAAGCCTAGTATTGGTCAAAGGTTCTCATAACTCTGAAAATGCCCTCCATACATTTGAGTCTATAAGAAAGGAATGCCGTGATACTGCAACTTCTTCATAAATTCCATCATGCAATATTGGTGATAACCTCTTCCTTGAAAATTAAAATTCTATGACCAATCTTTCTTTTCATCAAGAAATCGATTCAGTGCTGGATAGAAATTTAGAGTAACTGGGTTTTCTTTGTCCCCATCAACCTTATTATTCACCTTTTGGAGAGTGATAGCTTTGAAGTGCTTCCCAAGGATTTGAGTACCATTAACCACATCGTCTTCATTGGCCATTTAGTACTTGAAGAAGCCTGCATTAACATCACCAATGTCTTTCAAAGAAACTAAATGTGATGCTAGGTTGTCCATATCCTATGGAAGAATTAGTTCATTATTCAATGAGATAGATTGCTTGTAATATGGTTCGATGTCAAGCTCCTCACCAAATTTATTAAGAGCTCGTTGGGAGTCTACATTGCCATATGGAATTTTCGATTTATATTTGCTTGATCTCTTCATTGCAAATCAACTATAACATAAAAAAGAAAGGTTAAAAAAAAGGGAAACGAAGATTCGAGCATTGCAGGCTTATATAAATTTCACGTGCATACTCGAAGGGGGCAACTATTAAACGGAAAAAAAATCAAAAAGAAAAAAGGAAAGAGGATAAAACCAAAAAAAAAAATATATTGTAGATATTATAATCTCTTTATCTCTTATTAGAATAAAATGGTTATTAAAACTCAAATTTTGATTTATTTAAAAATTCAAAATTGAATTTTGAATTTAAATGTGAATTTCCTTCATCCTGCTCTATAAATAGGAGAAAGTTTCACTTGACAAAAAAAAAAAAAAA
>QANX01003864.1:0-131332 GCA_003254975.1 Ochetophila trinervis
GAAAATAAAATGATATTTCTCATTGTAAACTATATATTCACGAGGATTTGTTTTAGGTACAGATATTGATTAGGAAAGAAGTTCTAGCATTTTGTATATTTTATGCTTAAGTACATAAAAAGATGATGATCTCCATGACTCTGTCGCATTATTTTCTGTCTTTGCAACTAATTTAGCATATGATACCGATGTATATTAATTATACTAGACATAATTTTTTTTGGTGAATTAGTTGTACTAGACATAATAACTAGCGGAAAATACATATATATATATATATATATATATATATATATATGAAGAAAATGGTAGAAACAACTATTAAACCATCCAAAAAGGAGGCCCAAAGGGAAATACAATTACAAAAGACTTGTTCTAAAGCCCAACCCACAAAAATTAAATCCCTTGTCTTACGTTTTATTATTCTTTTTCTTTTTGCTTCTACACTTTAGAGATCTTAATACATGTTAATATTGAATTAATATTATTTCTTTCAGCTTAATTAGGACTTACACTTTCTGCCTCCCACAGCACAAATAATCTCTACGATTCGCAACATTGCTGATTCGCTACGATTAGTAACGCGACACAGCAACTGATTTGATCGATCTTATAAAATAAATTTATTAAACTCCATGGTGTTTTGTTATCGTTAGAATAAATTAATCAGAATATTATATCAATTATAACTTAATTTTTTTTAACTAAATTCAAACCATTATAAATATTAATAAAACAAAATATAATAATTTGTTAATTATTATTGAATATTTTTTTTATTATTTATATTTTAATTGGCTTGGTTTAGATCAGTTTTATTTAATTTTTTTTTAGAATTAATCTAAACTAGTTAGATTATCAATTTTAAAATTTTATAACCGATCCATTTCAATTATTATGAAATAACTGTTATAAATAAATAAAATTTAATTGAATTGATCTATTTCGTTAGTTAGTCTTTTTTTTTTTCAAATTTATATATCATATGGAACTTATAAAATGAATTTACTAAACTACATGGTCTTTTATTTATTTATTTGGAAAAATGAAATTCAATTTTAATTTTTTTATGAAGCTATAATTAAGGACTATTATAGAGTTCAAAAAAAATAAAATTGAGAGAGAGAGGATAGAGATTGATTGATTTGGGTGGCGTTGATGGTAGAGGAAGTGGCAATAGCAAAAGGTTGACCATTAAGATTGAGTTCACGTGTTAGGACAATGAGGTAAAACGACGTCATAGTCGCGGTGGCTAATCGTAAAAGCCTTCCACCGCACATGTCAGAGCTTCACGTGGATTTCCCATGTATTCACTATGACTTTGCCCCCTTCTCTTTTTCCATGACATGGAAAGCAAAGCACCCTCCAACCCCACCCTTCCTAATTCTACTCAACTTTATTCTCTCACTGTACACCTTTCACAAATGACAAACACATAACATAACAAATTAACAATCACATTATTAACTTATATATTATATACTTTTAATTTTGTACACGTGTCATCACGCAGAGATGAAAGCATAGAATTATGAGGTAACAACAAAAAATGTACCAAACAGAAACAGCCTATTCCCACACGCAGGTCCATCGACATGATCATGAGCAGCTGCGCATTGTGTCTAGATTTTAGTAGTGAAAGATTAATCGATTGGAGATATTAAAAAGAAAAAACATAGATAGTTTTGCCAATTATAGCCTGTCGTCAGCCCACTCACATTATTTCTTCTTTGAGTTTCCAAGGATCCAGTGCCAACCTTTATTCTAACCACTCCATCTTAATTTTCTCCAAAAGAATACCCAAAAGAAGAATAATTTAAAACATAAACAAAGCGTTCGTATAAATGATAATGCGTACGAGACCTGTATAACCAGCTTTCAACAGTTGGGAAATCCCCTTCAGAGAAACGTAATTATTTTAATGTCAAATGCAAACATGGGTTCCACAACTCCTCAAACGATTACCACAGAACAAATTAATTAACACAGTCACTTCGTATCGACGAGTACTAGTCTATCCGACGAGAGGGAGTTAATTAATTAAGCATCTCCAAAATGAGGTTGGTATGGTTTTGGCATGGAAGAATAAGAATAAGAAGAAGAAGAAGAAGGAAGATAAGCCCCGGTGGACATAGCCACAGGGAATCCTATCCCCGGTGTCGGGGTGTTACTATTAGCCGCAGCCCTCTCGAGCGACTGAACCTGAGTCTTCAAAAATTTGACGTAGTGAATAGCCTCGTCAAGCATAGAAGCGGTGTCCATTTTGGTACCTCCCGGGACAAGTCTCTGAAGAATTCTAATCCTCTCGCTGATCCTCTCTCTCCTGTGCCTCGCCGCCACGCTCTGAGGGTCCTTCGATATCTTCACGTTCCTCCTCTTCGGCGGCTTCACCGACTCCGGGTCGATATGGATCGGCTGCATGGCTGCAATCCGGAATATCATCTCCCTCATAGCCGCCATCGAATTCCGCTTCTGCGTAGAATTTGACAGAAAAGGCTGCGATGACGTGGTGGGCATGAATGACGGCGAGGCTACATGTATATAGTTTGGCACCCTACTACTAGTTGCACCGCAAAAATCTGAAGGAGGCAATTCTGGGACGACGTCGTTGTAGACTCCGCACAGCCCCGGAAGTTTGTCCATTTGCATCGTCATCATCATTTCCATCTGTTCCTCTGACTTTAACTGCTCCATATCCATATCCATAGCTACCTAGCTTTAGCCTATGTTAGTTGTATTATATATAAAGGCTAAGTTATTACTTCTTGAGATAGAAATGAGAAGGAAAAAGGAAAAAGAGGAATGGGAGAAGTAGTTAAAAGGCCGAGACTACTGAGAAACGGCTCTGCTAGAGCGGCAGAAGGATGGGGAAGATAAAAGATAAGAGTGGTAGACTGGGAGTTTTATCAGAATGTGCAGTGACTCGAAAGAGAAATGCAAGGGTAAGATTGAAGAAATATTGGAAGCTAAAATATTGAATAAAATAGTGATATCGGGAACTGTTTATATATCGGCACTCAACTGGGACGACTATAAATAAGATGTGTTTTTTTATTCTTTTTCCTTGCAAGGTAAGTGGCAAGACGTTGTAATATATATTAATACACAGTATACAAATGCTTTTATAATTTTTTGCACTTTTTTTTTTTTTTTTTATCGCAAAGTCGTTGGTATTTTTCTTTTTTTTTTTTTTTTTTTTNTTTTTTTTTTTTTTTAATTGGAAACGATCTTCTGTTTAGGTTGCAGATAAAAAGTTAAAAAATTCTTATATGATTGTTTTTGCCTAGAGGCTAGAAGAAGAAGAGCATCATATTGCAGATTTTGCTCTCTCTCTCTCTTGCATATTTTTGACAATTTGACCTGGACCATTAAACTTGTGGGCCCCGAGTCCTTAAGATAAGTGTAGGGCAGTGGCCACATCTAATATTCAAATCAAGATAACACAAGGTGTGATACTGCACTTTCATCATCTTATCTTGAGGAAAATTAAAATCCATCCAAAATTGACAAAGAATTCACATTTGTTGATTTGGGTTTGTTTTAGGATAAAATATATAAATATTTAAAAGGTAAGCTCATCATTATTGATTAAGAAAATGTAAAATCAAGAGATGGATTTTTTTTTGGGTAAATAATCAAGAGATGGATTGGCAATAATATATCTACTTTTCTTTTATCAGTACGACTAAATAATTAATATATCTACTTTAATATATGATCAGAAAGATTTGGGAGTGACCAAAAAATGAAGGGTTGTCTTGTGAGAGATCTACCGACTAATGAAGGCGTAGAATAGGTGCCTTTTGGTGGTGCATGAATCATTTTTTGTTATGAAATGTTTTTTGTATAATATTAGATTGAGTGGAAGTGTTGGGGTCCAACTTTGCCTTAAAAATTCACTTTCTTTTTAAGGACCCCAAAACCCCACCCACATGCCAGGTGTCAGAAATCACACCAGACCCCTATAAATGAGAATGAGATACAATCTTGGTTGAGGGTGGTAACCTGGTGCCATCGCATCCATCGGAGGTATGCACGTGGCAAGTGTTCATTGGGGAATCTAGGAGTATATCGATTTGGAAAGAGTGTTTGAGCAGCAGAGTAGCTAAACCTCCTCCGCTCAGGGTCACAGCTTGGGAGGGAACGCATTTCGAGATGGATCAGGTTCTGATGGAACCTGTCTCATGTGTTAGAATTGTTAAGGGTTATCGAACTTGCCATGCATCTAAAAGCTGCTTAATTTCACTTACTAATCAGGTTTGGCTCCGCCTTATTTTCCACTTAATTAATCAATTTTCTATTTTTTAAGAGAAAAGCAAAAAATAAAATATGATATATTTTTTTATCAGTTTAAATTTTTAAAAATAATAATTATTTTATTTGATATCAAACTTAAAAATTTAAGAGTTTATAAATTTAAAATTTAAAAATACATGTAAGAACTAAAGTAAAAATAAAAATAGAATTACATATGAGAAAGACTATTAAAAAAAAATCTATTTTCAATCGATTTAAGTTTGATGCACCACTCATTTGGCGCCAACTATTTGTATTTTTCAAACAAATTAACATAGAAAATAGAAACGTAAGTAATTTACATATATATTATGTATATTGAGGCCGTTCCATACAAAGCTTTTTGACAAATAATTTAGACTCTTCACTTTATCTAATTTGATTATTCATAATTTTCTTTTTAAAAACTTTTAAATTTCTCATATTTATATCCAAACACCATTTATTATTTACCTAAATTATTTATTGCTTCCAAATTATGTTTAATTTTACTCAATCTCAACCATCTTTCTCTCCTCATTCCTCAACCTACCATTTTTTACTATGTATTTTTTTCTTTTCTTTTTTTGAAATAGATCTGGTATTCTTAAAACCTTTTTACATAATATTAATAATGTTATAGTTACCAAAAAAAATATTAACCAAATTTATCCACCAAATAATATGGCAAATAATATAGTAAAATTTTAATTGATTTTTATTTTATTTGAGTTTTGATTCCTTATCAATTTAAATGTCTACTTATTCATATTTAAATTATAATTTGAATGTCAACTAATCATATTTTAAAACGTATTATCTGATAAATAAATTTAATAAATATTTTAATAGAATTACTATTATACAATATTATATTTTAATAACTAAATGATGAAGTTGGAGAATCCTTTACAAGATCAACAAAAGTTCATATATATTATTTTTTTATTTGAAACACTTCGTATATATTAAATTCATTTTTATTTTTTTATCAGAAGAAAAAAATATATAATTTTAAGGCTGCAAATCAATCAAACCATGAAACTCTTTTTCATATATATATATATATATATTTATGAGAAGAATATAAAATATTCATGTGCTAAAATTAGAGTTTAAGAATCAAATAGGAGAGAGAAAGGTCAATTGAACTTAAATAGGAGAAAGAAAAATTGATTTTGGCGAGTATTTTTAGCAATAATAAATAATTTAGATAAACAATAAATGATATTCAAATATGGATATGAAATATTTAAGAAATAGAGATGATGTCGAAAGCTTGATAGATTTTATATTTTAAAAAACAAAGCCTCGTAAAAACAGTCGATGCGGTTTGGACAATCGAGGGAAATAGAAAGCAGACTCCTAAATATAAATTATTTATATTTTTATCAAATTTACACATGCTCGAATTTCAAATTCTCCGTCCGTAAATATTTTCTATAAAATATATGTAAATATATGGAAGAGCAACTTCAATACTCTTTTTTATTTTAAAAAAATATTTTTAAATTTTTATAAAATAAATAATATAATTTTTTACTAATTTTTAATAATATTTTTTATCACTATTTTTTATTTTTAACATATAGAATACATTACTAGTAATTTTTTTTATATATATAAAAGAAAATAAATATAAAAATAAATATAATTATGATAGAATATTGAAATTTATATAATAATAAATAAATACATTAAAAATTTTATATAAAAAATGAATCTGGATTTCAAAATGTAGACGTCAAATTTTATTATCTATTTTAGCTTTTTAATTTAAAAAATATATTAAAATTATAAAAAATAAAAAATACTCTTTAAAATAAAATAAAAATTTTAATTTATTTTAAAAAATACATTGAAAATATTTTAACATAACTGCAAATGTCAGAGCCGTTTTATATAATTAAAAAAGGTCTATTTGACTCTTTTATATGAAAAAAGAAACAATTAATTATTCCCTTGTTATTTATAGAAAGTTCAGTTGCAGAACAAAGAATCCGCTAATCTCTACATTTCTGGTTGAGGTGATAACTATTCTTTAATAGAACACGAAATTAATTAATTAATTGTCAGATAACCAAACATTTAGTCTTTTTTTTTTTTTTATCCATAACGGAGTTATAGGTCCAAATAAAATCTAGCGAGAAAGTTAAAACTAAGCGTTTTTGCAACTTCATAGAAGTCCGCTATATTTAGTTGATTATATATGTGTAAAAAAATAAATGCATTAGTCCGATGATTATCACATTAATATATGTTTGTGTATAACAATGGGTTGCAACTTGCAAGTAAAAGCTGAAAGTGAGGGTGTTATTATATAGAAGTTTTTGATGAATTGTTATTATATAGCAGTTGGAATTACCTTCTAAAGGATGTGAATATATTTATATTATCAGTGAGTATCTACAGCTAGCCACTTTTAGTTTGCTTTCTCGCTCAATTTCTTTTCCTCAAAATGTTTTTGCATCGATCCTCAACATCGTGTTCTATACATATGATATACCGAAGCTACATCCTCCCGTGGGCCTGACCTGTGCACATAGGGTGGGTGGGCCCTTTTAATGACGTGATTTAGACGTCAATAAGGAGACATCTAGGTGTATAAATACTGTTTAGAGTCTGAGCCTTCATCAAACGACAGTATTTTTAATTTTAATTTTATTTATATATATAATTTGGTAAGAATTACTTTCAAATTTTATAATTTTAAAGCTTGATTGCTTAACTACTAATTATTTTTTAAAAGTTTAAATAGATAGGAAGTCTATTATTTTTTATTTTATTTTTTTTAATATGTAGGCAAGTGTGTTTGGTTTTTTATACGTGAATTTTCGGTTTGATTTTTTTTAGATTATCATAATATTTTTTTCATTGAGTTTTGAATTTATAATCGGTATGAGTTGACACAATCTCATACTAAATTATTAGTGATCTAAAACAATTAAACTGATAAAAAATAATTTTTAATCACTTTTATATTTTACTCTCATACTGCCTAAATTTCTGAATTCTTAACCATATAGCATTCATATATATACCCAGATGAAGTTTATATCTCTGTGTTTTCTTTTCTTAATATCGTTTTCTGGGTAGTTAAAGATTTCCGTGGAATATATGAAATGGTGCAGAATAAATGAAGAAAGTAATAACAAATAATGATTATATATATTTTTTATATAATATATAATGATTATATGCTAGTTGAAAGCGCTGCTGGATGCATCCACAGCACTGCATGTCAAGAAGATAAATTAAAAATTTGTTCTTTTAAAAAAAAAAAAATCATTGCATACCTAATGCAATTTGTGACATCTCTATGTATTCAAATCAAAATTAATGATGATTGGTGTTGCTTTTAAAAAATTAAATATAAGTGAGATTGGTTGGTAATTATTTATAAACGCTAACATTAATTAAGAATGTGAGCATGCATAAAGATATAATTAGTGATAAACGTGTATGATTAATAACAAAGAGGAAAGTAAATCGGTTAATTAATTACCATCTCTTTTATTTGCATGCAAAAGATCAATGTGTACTTGTATATATATAGTAAATCAAATATCGTTTTGTTAGATTATGAACAAAAGAAAAGCAATGCCAAATGGGGAAAATGGAAGGATCTGAGGGCATGCGTGCAGGAAATGGTTAATAAAGAAACAGAGAAAATAAAAAAATAAAAGAAAAATAAAAAATGGGGTTTGGGGGTGATGATCAAGAAGACAGTTGTCGTGTGCAGAGAAGTGGGTGAAGATGATATTGATCAGGACTCAGGAGAATAGAAAGAGAAGAGAGTGAGAGTGAAAAAGAAAGAGAAATAGAAAAGAAAGGAACATGTGTTGTTGGGGGTTGCCTGCTCTCTTTTCTGAAACACCACTCCAAAAAACGAAAAGAAAAACACTCCGCTCCCTGATTTCAAAGCACTGTCAAGGTTGATGACGAAAACTACCTCTCTCTCTCTCTCTCTCTATTAGTGTATGTATTTGTAAATTAAATATTGATGTATTATTATATATAATAAAGTTTTTTTTTTTTTTGGGGGGTGAAGAAGATATGAATAAAGGGACATGGTGTGTGTAAGAAGAGGTTCGATTGGATAAAAAGAATCTAAAGGAGAGAGATTTTGTTGTTGGGTGGATTTTTAACTTTCCATTATCGCTGGTAGCAGCACCTTATCTTCGCTTCCCCACAGCACATTTATAGTATTTGTATGCATATTATAATACACCAAATCCAAACCAACCAGACTTTTTTTAATCATTCTTCTTTCTCCTCCTCCCTTCCCATTGGGAATCGCAGACAGTCTCTCTCTCACAACAAAATAACTTCCCTTATTTTATGATAAAAAAAAAATATATATATATATTTTATAGATTATATTTCGGAAAATTCAAAGAGAAATGGTCCCATCTTTGATCTCTCTTTCTCATTCTCTCCCATGATTTTCATCGCTTCCAAACTCCGATCGTTTTCTGATTGCCCAATTGCGCAAATCAAACAGCCAAAAGCATCTTTCCCAGTTGTCTGGTTTTAATCTTTGGTACGTCCATTTTTGCAACGTAAGCAAGTGCCAGTCTTTCATTAATTTGGAAGAAAGTAGTTTGCCCAAGCGCGCTTGATTGCTGGTGATCTTGCTTTGCTGGTGTCTGCCTCATTTTAAGATTGCTCATCTGAGGGGCTAGGTTTCCTCATTAAATACTTAAATTCTGAGAATAAAATCGCCACCTTAGCTAAGCTTCTCTTAGAAATTATCCATTGGAGGTTCTATATAATTTCAACGGCTATGTGCACAATTAGTTGATTGATTTAGGTTTTTGAATATTTTATCAATACACATTTTATAGTAGCTATTACCAATTGATCGGTACTAGTTAGCCAGAGACTACCAAAGGAAAACCAGAAAAGGAGGTTCGACAAATAGTTGTAAAATAGATGCTTTGACCTCAAAATTTGACCCCAATTTCGGAGTAAATTTGAATTTCCATTCAAGTAATTGACAACAGTGGAAGGAAAGGAAGCGGCACACAGCTCTTCCTATGGCAGCTAATGAAATGGCAGTAGCCTATCTTTCACCTCAGAGAGAACAATCCTGTTATTGGTGGTCTTCAATAGAGCTCTGAGATGGAATGTAAAGAAGCTGTGACATAATTATTTATTAAACTTGATAATACAAAAAATTTCTAATAGTTATGAATAATTGATAAAATGTACATAGCTTTCCCAGCAGACAAGTTCATATTTTTACCCCAAGAGTGGATTATTACTCGGTAAGATAAAGTTTATAAGTTCAACTTGCCAATTTAAAAAATATTAAGAAACATCTCATAGTTGCTTAAAAAACAAAACAAACAAAAACATCTCATTGTTTTTGACTTGATATTTTGGATTCGATGCAAGTTAAAATCTAATGGAGGTAGAAAATTTAAAAACGATGCTCTATTTTATTTATTTATTTAAAGCGTGTTTGGTAATGCTTCTAATGTTCCAATAAATGTATTTACCCAAAAAAAATTTTAAAAAAATACAATTAGCATCGCCTAAAAAAACTATCACTTGGCTACGTGTTCCGCCAAAAACTATGACGTATTTTTTTTATAAATATATAAATAATAAGCACACAGTGATTCTCTAAATAAGTACTGCAAGATTTAAAAAAAAAAAATACTACAAATAACTTTAAAAACATTTTTTATTATGTGTAACCAAACATTCTACCGCTTCTGTTATGAAACACTTTTTAACACTAGTGCTACGAAAGAAAAGTGCTATCGAAAATAAATACTAAAAAAAGAGCACTACAACAGACCTTTATTTTCCTGTATATTCGTTTTCGATCCATTCACTACCCTAAGTTTGCCCCAGATTTAAACTCGAGACATTAAATACCCTACCTACATTAGAAAATATAAAAAGCACTAAATTATCCAAAAAGGTGAATCCTTAAGATGGAAAATACAGAAAATGATCATGTAGAACCACAGGGCAAAAAGATATTGCGTCTTACATCCATTTACTGATTTACCTCCAAACTTTAAAGCTGATTCGAAAAACATAATAACCCAGCTTCAAAATGGAAAAGCACAGCATCCAGCAACATCTCAGATAGAGTTCCCATTGCAGCCTCCAGCTTGATCACCTTCTAAAAGTTCATTCACACAGAATTGATGCAAGTTTTCATACATTTTTTTCCATTGCTGAACCATTTGCATGGATCTCTTGCAATCAAGCTTTAGTCTCTCCCTCTCCATTTCAGCAGTGGCAGAACCTTGTTGCTGAAGATACCGATAAAAAAGGTTATAAAAAGGTTTTGAATATACCAATAAAAAAGGTTATAAAATGGTTTTAGGCACTCGGAGAATCACTTTCTTCATGCCTAGCAGTTGCATGATTAAAAATACTAGTAAACCACACAAATACAAGCAAGTTCACAGACAAGCACCTATATGCTCCATATATCATATATGTATGTCAACACTGGTGCAGAAAAAAAAAACATTGAATGAAGCTATATAAACCTGAAGCTCTTTGATTTGATTATTAATGACATGAGAACTTTGATAAAAGGCATCCATAGATTCACTGCAAGTCGGCTGGAGGCCAATGACAGCCTTAAAATCTGCATCCTCATCTGTTGAATTATCATACTTTTCCAATGGAGGTGGCAATAATGATCCATGCCTTCTGGAGGCGGCTTGCATATTTGGATTAATCTGAAAATTATTGTAGAGTTGTTGCCTAACAACAAGAATATTACTGACAGGACCTGCATAGCATAGTGAAGACATTAAAATGCAATACCCTAAATTGGGATAAAAGAATACAACCCAACAAAAAGATTATGCAAGCAAGGACGCAACAATTCAGATAGCATGAAAAACCTTTTGCATGTTTGAACATGCGAACAATGTTATGAGTCCTGGCATCCCAAACTCGAACCATGCCATCTTCTGATCCAGAGATCAATAAATTTCCAGGTGTACCATATGCTAAGCAAGTAACTGCCTTGCTGTTCAAAAATCAGAGCATCAAGTTATGAGCTAAAATACAATTAGTGTGGTTGTACAAGAGATGCATTTTCTAAGAGTCGCAAATAAATGAAGGTTTACAGGATAAAAGTATAACATAATGTTTCTATAATAGACAATTTGCAAGGAAAGGCTTGTTAAGACAGACAAACAAACCTGTGATTTGAAAATGCACCCATAATATGCAACCCATAATTGTTGCTAAATGTGCTTTCAGCATTAAGTGCAGCAACATATATCTTGCCATCTCTGCTGCCAGCATGAAAGACTTGTTCACCAGGGTCCAATGCAATTGCATCAATTATTGAAGGGAACACAACATTTCTTAATAATTTTCCTTTCGACAAGCTCCAGACCTGAAAACATTCAATTAAGTGAAAACTACTATCGAAGTTTGGAGAAAAATAGCAAACACAATACGGACAATCTGTGCTTTTAAAGATGTATCACCATTTAAAAAGAAATGTACACGCCAGTAGAAACATGCATGCATACAAACACAAATAGACTAACAGAGCCATGCAAACACATACTGCAGAATGAAGAAAAATATGGAGCGCTGTATATCAAACCAATAGAAAAGTTAACGAGAACCATTAAAAACTCTTGTTGCAGAAGCCATGCCTCTGAATAAACAACAGAAAGGACTAATCCTGACATAAATTGAAAATAAGGTGCCGTTTGGTAATATGGTGGGTTTTTGGTCTTTTTACTTTTATTTTTCCTTACCTAGATGTGTGTAATTTGCTTATATCAATTGTTAGTTAGTGGGAGCTAGAGTTTGTTAGGCATATAATTTTACCATAAAGTTAAGGAAGAAAAAAAGCATAAACACCAAATTGAACACAAATTTAAATTGTGTTGGTTTTTGGTCTTTGTTCTTTTTTCTTTCCTTCAAGTCTATAGTTGTTTAAGATGTCTAACAAACTATAACTACCATTGGCTAACACTTCACAGAACCAGATTACACACAATTAGATATATAAAAAAATAAAAAAAAAACTTAAACTACACTAACCATGTTACAAAGCAACACCTAAATTATTGGTACAAGGGCTTAGGAAGTTAAAGGCTATAATGCACTTGAAACAAAAACCAAGGTTTTTCAGGAAAAATATGATAGCAATACACAAATCATCCAAGAATAAAGAAGAAAACAATCAAGTTTACTAAAAGAAAGGTTAATATACCAAATAAATAATTAATTGGCATTTAAACTCATTAGAGAATCTTCTTCATAAATCTCTCTTTGAAATAAAACAAAAGAAAAGTGAAATAAAAGCTCTGTAGTTAAAAAGAACCAGAAAATTTGGTACAGTGAATCCACCATTACAGTGACAAATTACAATAGGATTGTATTGGATGAATTGGAACAAATGGATTATTTTATGCAAGTTAGTTCGCCAACGTTGTTAATCGTAGCCCATTTAATTATCAACACATGTCAAAAAGAAATTTCATTCCGGACTAGAAGATTGGATGTCCCATAGCACATAAATTACCTGAGTTAACAATCAACAAAAAGACAAAGATCCTCATCGTGAAAAACATTCATGGTTTTTTCTCAGAAATTAGTTCGACAACATTATCCACATGTCCGACAACTTACAGCAACATGAAACTAAACGTAGATGGTTAACCACCTGAGGTTTTAATTTAATTGCTCATCAAGGCAATATGATCTGTCATTTAGGATATAACATCAATAAGATACCATATGAATGTATCATTTACTAAAGACAGTGACAAACCTTACATGTACGATCCTCTGAGGCCGACACAATAATTGCATTGACGCTCCCATAGCCAGCAGCAACATCTGTAACACAAAGCGTATGCTCTGAAAAGCTATGCATATATGGAGTACTTGCTTGTTGTCTGCTATAATCATCAAATATCCTGAATTACAAATGGCAGGATATGTTCCATTTTTAGTTAACAATTTAAAACAGAACAATGTATAAAAAATTGAAGTTAGAAGACGAAAAATGACAAACATTAAAAGTGACCAAACTTTAACGCCTCCATCCTCTGACCCGGAAATTAGCAGCGAATCATCATCAGAAAACACCAAGCATGTAACAGCCCTATAATGAGCATGCCATTTCTTAAGCAGTCTACCACTGACAACCTAAATCACACATATCTAGGTTTAGCATTTCTTGCCATACAAAATCTCAGACTCAATTTATGTAACAAATTCAAAATTAATTTAGAAAAGAAAAAGTGCAAACAAGCAATTTCACCTCCCACAAGTAGATATTCCCAGACGATCCACCACCGACAATATAAGTGCCCTCACGGTTAGCAGCAAGCGGTTTTATCTGCTCTGCAGGGAAGCTCCTGACTTCAACTTGAGGCTGTACAGCAAAGTTCAAAAGAAAATTAAAAAAGAAAAGAAAAAAAAGAAGAAGATGGATGCTAATATACGGAGGCAATTGTACAAACAGCTTAGGTACAAAAATAAAGGAGGAGGACCTTAGACCAGGACCAGTAGAGAACAGAGCCGGAAGAGGCGGAAGCATCGCGTTGCTGAGAGGAGGCAATGAAGCGTTCGCCAACGCAGACAAGGCCGTGAGGCGGAGAGGCGCAGGACTTGTAACGGAGCTGCTCTGCGCCGGTTTGTAGATTCCAGCAGCCGATACCGGCGTCAATGGAAGACGACGCCACCACCAACTCCATTGCTATCGACTCAATTCAGGAAGGTGTGGGTGGGACTTTTGGAGCAGCTGGGAGTTTTTGGTTATTTTCGAGCGTTACGAGCGTTTGGTTTCAGACTATGTAACTGAAACGTTTTTTTGTCTTTTTTGTTAGGGTTTTATTTGAAACAGAGGCAGCGCGTGTAACCAGTGAGCTGCTTTAAGCGCTGTTTATGCCGCTATTTATTTCAATTTTAATTTATTTATTTTAGTATTGCGATTTATACATCTTATCTTATTCAAAAAAAAAAAGAAAAAGATAAGGAAAATATTTAATTTTGCTCTTATATTTGAATTTTCCCATTCTAATGAAACTTTTTATTTTACTTTAGGACTCTGAACTCTTAAATATATGATAGGGATGACAGAAAAATATATATGATTGGAATATAAAAAATACATATTTATGTTTTTAATTAATATATGTTTATAATAAAAAGGAAATAATTTATTATTCAAAGCGATTTTTTTTTTTTTTTTTTTACTTTTTGTGCTTAATTGTCAATTTTAGGCACGCTTCGTTCGTAGGACGAGGCCCTCCGTTTGTATTTGTTATTTTTGGATTTGCACATAGGGGGCCTCTAATTGGTGAAAGGGAATTGGGTACCCTCTGTTGTCCAGCAAAGAGCCCACTAACTTCTACGGCCCATTCAGCCCAAATATGTCTAATTGTCATCTGACACGGTACACCCAACCCTTTCCAGAGTACTATAGTTTTAGTGAGCGTTCTGAAACCCATTTGAAACATCCTAAGCATTTCTGAATTGACATTCTTAATTATTTTTCTATTCTGTATATTTTTTAAACGTAGACCCTGCAGTCCTACGGTTGTACAACATCCCATATACTGATTATAAATGTAAACTAATATATTATTTTAAAGTTGTCAAAAAAGTGTCACCAAAAGAAATGTGTAGGAAATGTCAATAAAGTGCATTAAAAAAAGACTTGAACGAAGCAAACATTTGATTTTTCAAATGCATTTACAAATCTTTTCCTTTTTTAAGCTTTCAAGAAGCAATTTGGCGGTCCAATAGGGCTATCGAGCAACACGCAGACGCTCACCTAAAGGCTAAAGCATCTTTTACCGGATGGTCCGTATCCACTTTTCAAGCCCATCACCCACTTTTCTTGGACTAAACCAAACCAAAAGCAAACCTTCCACACACATACACATAACACGTGCATCTTGTTGTACACGTGCGACTCTCCCCAAAAGGGACCCAAAAAAAAAGGCGTAGGGGATGGAGGGGCATAGGGGTAGTTCCGGGTGTCAAACTAGGGTTAGGGTTTTTGCGTATAAGACAGAAATCATTGCACGACAAATATATTCTAATTCTAACCCTATAATAATATTCTTTGGCGTTTCTTTGTCTCTACAGAGACTTTAAATAGGTGATCTTTCTCAACTTGCTTTCATCTCTGTCTCACACAGTTTCTCTTTGTTTGGATATTTAATAATCGCATGAAAATACATTACCAACCTGGTCAATAGAAGAAGAAATGCCGAGCTAGTCAAACTTTTTTGTGAAACTTTACTTGTATAGGGATGTTGGACAATGGGACAAGCAAAGCCATCAAAGTGACGATTTTCTTTTTTCTTTTTTCTTTTTTCTTTTCTTTTTTAGTTGGCAAAGGTGGTTTTGTTTAGCCCCAACTTCGGAATCTCTCTCTCTCTTTTTCTGGAACAATGAGAAAGAGGTTGGAATAAGCGAAAGGAGAGAAAGAGGTAAATAGGAGCTAGGTAGGAAAGAAAGAAAAGGATTCAAAGAGAGGTTTGAATACGTTGATCAGATACTTTAAGTAGGAAAAGGCAAAGGTTTCTGATCCTTTCTCAGTAGAAGAAGGAGAAGAAGTATAGAAGCCTTGATAGAAACATTTCAAACCCACATTTTCAGTCAGTTTCTCTTATATTTCGCTTTCATCGAAAAACCCACATTTTTGGTTTTTCCTTTTTCATAATTTCCCCCCCCCCCCCCTTTTCTCTCTAATATATGTATCAGTATGTAATTCACCAAAAAAAATATATATATATGTATCAGTATGTATTTGTTTTTTCCCTTGAGTGACTGACAGTTCATAGAAACGAGAAATAGAGATTATAACCTTGATCAAAGGATATGATAGCCTTCTTTTTGGAAAATCATAGTATTACTTTCTTCTTTGACAATTACTCCGAAGTCTTCGATGATAATAACAATAATTACCACTGCGCCTATATAATAGAATTTTGAGGAACGAATTGTCATTTTGGTGTCAGCTGCCTTTTCTCTCTATTTTTTTTTTCATCGACTTTTGGATTTTAGACGAACTAGTCCTGTCTCATACTCGTACGTATCAGCCATTAATTAATGGGACAAATCAGAGAAAGCCCTAGAGAAAATTTGTCAATGAATCAGTCTGCAAAACTTCAAAGCTTTTTTTGTTTTTCCATTTGTGTTTTTATAATTAAAGTACTAAAAGGTAATTAACTATCCATATTCTTATCCTTCCCTCTCTTGCATTAATGTAACTGAAACATTCAGAACACACAATCAGAAACTGAACGAGAAAGAGGAGATAGAAGGGAGAAGAAAAGAAAAAGGAAAAAGAGAGAAATCCCATGATAGAGAGCAATAAAAAAATTGCACCACTCGGAATGCACAACGTTAATTAAAAGAAAACGATGGTGTTGGCCATTTTTTTTTCACTCTAACCAAAACCCACCTGCGCATTCATGACGGTGAGTAACAAAGATATCACCGGCACTGAAGTTATATGTACACGGAGTCACAGACTCAAATAACAGACACTCACACGCACGCACGCACATATTTTACCAACAAAATGGTTATCATCATCTAACTCTTCGGACCCAAACTCACAGAAAAGAAAAAAGAAAAAAAAAATCGAGCTAGAAAATTTAAAAGAGAAATAATAATAATAAATTAAAAAGCTTTGATATTCTTGAATAGATTTGATAAAACTAACTAACATGTGGAGGGAGGCATGAGATTGAGGCCTAGATCATCCTTTTCCAGAACTAAACGAGCCTTGTTGGTTTCCATAGCGGTAGGAATATTAGAACCATACTCCGGATGCAATCTTTTCTTGGAATGAAGCGACACACCGAAGAGCTTGGTTTTGCAGCCATTGGTGGTTGGCTGCTCGAGAATCGTCACCGAACTCTTTGACGTAGCAGAGGGTGAGTTCAAAGCATGAAGGTGATGATTATGATGATGATGAGAAGGAGGAGGGGGGTTTTGTTTAGTGCTGTTATTAGGATAATACCCAAGAAACTGGTTCAAAGGCTTGTGTACGGAGGAAGCATTATTAATATTGTTTGTGTTTATGACAGATGTGGGTGCATTGCAAAGAAGCAAAGAAGGATAAGAATTGCTCGGAGCGACAGGCTTCACGTGGTTCTGAACAAAGTAAATAATATCGTTGTAGAGTTTTCTCATGTGGGCTAGCTCAGACATTAACATGGAGTTGCTTCGTCTGAGCCTTTCGTTGTCTTCCGACAGCGCAGTAACCGAAGTGCTGTAGTTTCCTCCTACCACCGAAACTCCTCCAGTGCCTCCTCTCGGCGATGAGAGCGGCGGCGAGTCGCACCAATTATGCTGCTCGTCTGAGTCGGACGGCGAGATGCTGAGTCTGCCTTGAAAGGGGAAGAAACTGGGGCCGTTGATTCCCATCGGAGAATGTGGATTGTGGTGGTGGTGGTGGTGGTGGTTAACGGCCACTTGAGGCTGAGCTGTCTTTCTTCTGTGGATCTCACACAGCAAGTGCTTCTCTCCCTTCTTGAAGAATTCGTTTGCAAACTCCCACCTGTCCGGTACGATCTTCCTAAAACCCTAGTTTTCCCAAAATAAAATAAATAAATAAATTAGCTGGAAAGAAAATACGCAAGAGCAGTTAATTAAGCAAAGCGAGGATGGATCGATGATAAATTAGTAAATCAGGAAGAGAAAAAGGAGTTTGGTGGGGTATATACGTAGGTGTTGAGCTGGCGAACGAAGCTTGAGAAGTTGTTGTGCTTGAAATAGTTGGGTAGGAGATCGCGAGCGAACTCAGGAGGCCGCCAAACAACGAAGGTAGTGTCGTCTTCGCCCCAAGAAACTATATGGTCGGTGGAGGGATCGTCGACTAGCTGGTATGTTTTTGTTAGGAATGGTGCGGGGACTGATTTGTGGGAGTCTAAAGAGAGTAATATGCCTTCGCAATTGTCTAGCATCAAAGCCATCGAAAATGATCGATATACTAAACAAGCAAACTAAAACGACTCTATTGCTTCTCACTGCAGTGTCTGAGTCTATGAGTGAGAGAGAGAGAGAGAGAGAAGAAGGAGATCTGAGAAATACACTGGGGTTTAAGGAGGGTGGCACTGTGGGATGCGGTTGATTCGGTGTTTTTTAATAAATAAGGGATGGAAGGAAGGAGATAAGATAATAGTAAGAAACTGCTTTTTTTTTTTTTTTTTTTTACTTTTTTTTTCCCTTTAATTTCCCGTCCTCGGTTATGTAGTGGGAGAGAATATGTGTCTGTCTGTCTAGAACTGTGAAATAAGGGCCTTTCAAGACAAACCCGTGACCTCTCTCTCTCTCTCTCCTCTGACAGTTGATCCCGCGCACACCCACTTAAAAATCACGCACAGGGAAGTATTGTTCAGGCAGCTGCACCCTGTGTTTCTGAATTTACATTACTGCCCTCCACTTTTTTTTTTTCCCTCTCCTCTACTCTTTTTAAACTCCATCCAGTAAAAATGGTCAAACTCTTCATTAATTACTACTATTCTATAATTCCTCTGTAATTTTGTCTTTCACTTTATCTTGGCAAAGTTTCTTTTCTTTTGTGGTGAATTTGCAAAGTTTCTTTTGCTAGTTTTGCTTTTCAAAACAGTGTACATTTCAGTAACTATTAGATAACTTTTTTTTTTCCCAAAAAAAATATTATAACTAATTTCATTATTAGTGCGTAGTGTAAATAATACGGAGGTTTAATTACGAGAAGAAAAGTTATAGACTTCTTCTTTACAATTTTTTTTTTCTAATGAGTAAGACACCTTTACTAGTTGCTTATACGATAAGGAGCTAATATGAAGGAAATAATATCTTAATTTCAACATAACCATCATCTTCATATGTACGACTTAAATCAATCAAACAAAATAGCGACAGTTGGTAACTAGTAAAAAACAAAAGAAAATTAAAATAATGAATAATTTTCCCAATCATTCCGTCTCCATTTTGAAAAGGGTTATTATCATTTGAATATTTATTAAATGTCACAGCAATATTATGAGTTGAATTATGAGCTGAAGGATCCAAATGGACGGATCGCATATATCCATAATGAATCAGAAGATGATCGCCAATCAATCAAATATTGATTGAAGGAGGCCTTTTTTGGTTTCATTATTATTTTTCTAGAAAATAATCACTTTTACTCTTATACTGACGGGTTGATCAATTTCAAACTCTGTTTTTTTTTTTTTGGTTTTATTATTATTGATAATTGAAAGAAAATGTTATAATATTTATTATATATATATGTATATATTTTGAAAGAAGAAGAAGGAAGGGTATTTGCGTCAAAGGCAATGAGTTTCTTTTTTATTTTTGGTAATTGTCAAAGGCAAAGTGTTTGATAATATTAGGCGAAATATAAAAATGAGAGGTTAAGAGAGGGATGGTTCTGGTTTTCACGTCAAACGAGTGTCCTCTTTTCAATTTGTAGTTTAGCTTTTGTTGTTTAATAAGGCACCAACCAAACACAGTCTTCAATTTCGAATCCCCATCATTTTCTACTAGACCTCAATCTCTTCCTCTAGCAGATATAAGGTAAAGGATACATCGAACTACGTGATGGGATTTAAAGCCTGTTCTTCGTGACGACATTTCTTCCTTCTATTGCTTCTCTTCTATTTTGCTTCTCTCTCTCTCTACCTTTCTTCTTGTTGTTGTTCTCCTTCTCCTTCTTTTTCTCATAATATTCCAAACTTCTATATCATACACCTTGACAAGCTCTGTCTGCCCACTACTACCTTTACTCGCTAACTTACAATACCTCTCTCTAGCCCCCCTTTACCCTGCTCTGTTTTGAGCCTCCTAATTTGGCTCTTCTTCGTATTGGCTCGGCTTCTTCGCTGACGTGTCCAGGTGATTGAATTATTGGCCCCAAAAAGTTTCCATGAATAACTGAAAAGGTTACAAATTTAAAAAATATAAAAATTTAAATTTTACAGCTTTCTTCTTTCTTTTATTTTTTCTCTCTTTGTACCGCCCCAAGAAATATTCTTTCTTTTTTACCCTCACAAAAGGGGAGGCGGAGCCATAGAATTTCCATGCCCTTGAGGAATAAAACAATGGCATATATGAGGAACAAATTGAATCTTGAAAAAGGATTCAATTAAGTTGGTCTTGGGTCAGATAAATTTGTGTTTCTACAAGTGTCACAACTTGAACAAGATTGCGTCAAAATCATTGTAATGGGTGGGAACTGAGGGGATCCTATAAAAGTAAGAGAAAAGGATTCATTTATTTACCAAAAAAATAAAAATGAAATTGAGGATTTATTTTGTAATTAGTATGTGACAGTGCGAAGTGACTGTAGAGAGAGTGTAGGGACATTTAGCAGCCCAAAGTGAAACAATAACAAAAATGATGACTAATAATTTCACTCAGATACTCCAACTGATTATTTTGATCATGTCTATGATTCTCATTATTGGAAAAACAAAGTTAAAACTGTCCCCAGTTCCCCCCCCACCCCCACCCCCACCCATATTATTTCTTACTTTTTACATTTTATAGCTTCTTCATATCCATGTCTAGGGTTTTTTTTTTTTTTTTTTTTTAAATAATTTGTATAATCATAACAATATATCTCTCAAAAGTTTCCATACCCAATCAAAACCCAAACAAAATTATCAAATTTCACAGAAATTTTATGTACCTTATCTGGAAAGAATGTATGTTCTCCTTAGGGCAAGGGCTGTCACTTTTAATAAAAAATAAAAAATTATAATATTCAAATCCCTTTTACTATTAATAACATAAATTCAACAAATATTATTGAATCCAAAATTTCCAAAAGAAAATCAATGAACCTTTTTCTTTTTAAATATAGAAGTGCATGCCTAGAAAACTTGGCAATGCAGCATTCTGGGCAAAAAGATGGAGTTAAAAGGAAGAGGAAATAGAGGTATGGTGAGAAACAGTTACACGTTATGCTGCAATATGTTTGGGTTATAAAAATGAAGGGATTTGTTATAGAAAATAGCAAGAAACAGTGTCAGATTCAAGTCCCGATATTCAATTATATGGGAAATTCATCCTGTAGCTAGCGAAGGAGAAGAACATGTACTCCTTCTAAATAATTATTTTATTTTATTATTTTAATTTCCTTCTCTTCTCTTCTCCTTCTTTTTTCTTGATTTCAATTTTCACTCCCTGACCCTCAGTTGTCTGTTCTCTGCGCCAATTCAGCGGCTGACATGGAGACAGTAGTCCTTTTTATTTTTATTTTGGTCGAAGTAGTCCTTTTTTTATTTTGGATGTTCTATTGGTATGCCATTCTCGTGATTCATCTTTTGTTTTTTACCTACCCAACATGTATTTACTACAAACACCCGCCCTATTCCCTATTCCCTCTTTCATGTTACATGCACATTTCTGGGAACATTTCCATGTAATAACATTGTACGCAGATAAATATATATATATATATATATATATATTCCAAACGAGATAAATTAAATCAATGCATCATTATTAACTAATCACAAGTTTTGAACCTGATCAATCTTCCCTATGAAAATCACATTGTGATCATGAATTTGTGGGGCCTATGTCTAATTGATCATGAAGATGATCATAAGCATAGTTCTGAGCTTACATATATATTAATATATGTGTGCTGTGCATACATACATAGGTAGGTAGGTAAGAAGCATGAAGATTTATTTTTGAATAGTATAAGATTCATATATATATATATATGTACATGAGAAAGAGAAAGGAGTAGATGGGTCCACAGAGTATGGAAATCTAGAAAACAAAGGCTGGTTTCATTCACAAGTTGTCAGCAACTCAGACAGATCCTACCGAGCCCACCACCATCACTAGCAATATCACCCAATACACACAAAAACTCCCTCTCTCTCTCTCTCTCTCTCTCTCTCTCAACACGTTAAAGAGCCAAGAAGATTCTATTCTAATTTCTAAAACGCAGTGAAAGTGAAACTAACCCCACCTCCTCGCACATGACCACCGCCGGTACCTTTCAAAATATTGTTTATTTCTACTAAAAAACAAACCTATTTTCTTATTAATCATTATTATATTGCCCCAGTATGAGAATTTCAAGGAGAGACAACTTAAACACAGAGCGAATACGGATAAAACCCAATATTTAACTTCCTAATGACAGATATGGGTTGTAGCTTATACATAAATATCATTACATTACTATAGAAACACTCTCTTTCTAAAGCGAAAGAATCAAAATCTGTATTCTATACGACAAGCTACAAGGTTCTTTCTTCTGTCTCTTCTCTCACTCTCTTTTGTCTGTTTCACTGAGCTCTCTCCTGCACGAGGAGGAACACTAATTATATTTTATTCAAAGAAAAATATAATGGCACATTTTTTTATTTTTTATTTTTTGGTACATAATATAATAGCACTTTGTATATATCATGGCTATGCCTAATAGAGATAGATATCTTTATTTATATATTTTGGGGAGAGAGGTCGCGTTTGAAATTTGGATCGGAAGTGGGTCAAATATGTTCAAACTCTCTTCAGGTTGTGAAGGAAGGTCGTGTATCCGTGTATTAACTGAGGGACAAAAAGTTAAAAAAAAAAAAAAGAAGAAGAAGGGTCACGAGGGATATATATGGATCCCACGAGGAAATGGGTTTATATGTTGATGATGAATGGACGGGACGAGGTACCCATTTGTATTTGTATTGTATGTACCCCCAAGGTATTGTATGTACCAATATACCCCCGAGGTTTTGTCCTCTGTAATACACAGTGTATTAATAGTCACATATCTCTATCCTTCAAATTAATTTCCCCATTTCACATGCACAAAATTAGGGCAAATTTCATTTACATATATATCTATATATCCTTTGTAGTTTATATTAACTATGATTTTAGAATTTTATCACTAACCTCCTTATTTTCGTAATTTATAAAAATAAATTTATATATCAGTTTTTACAAGTTAATTTTAACAGTTAAAAACTAAAAGATGTTAAAAATCAATATTTTATGATTGAATAGTATTGTGAAAATCAATTAAATGGACAAATAGGAGGTTAATGATGCTTTTTCAAAAATGTGGATTGAAATGTAATTAAGACAAAATTGAAGGAGTGTAAATGAAACTTAAGTTTCGGACAAAATTATAGTAGATGGATTCCATCCAAAAAAAAAATAGAGATGAGTTTCTATATGATCAGAGAGAGTTCATTTGTCTAAGTTTATTTTATTGATTAATATATTAATATAATATATATCTGATTAAGTGAATATTTGAATAAATAAGTGTAATAAAGTATAGACCAATAAAAAAAACACGTTTATAGTTGATAAATATGCTAGTAAATTAAGTGGGTATCTCTAGTATTATTCTAATTGTTAATAACTAATGAAGCTTGGTTTTTCAAAAAAAATAAAAAATAAAATGAAGCTTGGTAGTAGTAATTGATGTTTTGCTCCCTTTTAAAAAAAAGTTTTAAATGCATTTTAGTACTTTCTAAAATTGAATTTGTTCACTTAGAGGTCTTTACAATTAATTTGTGCAATTGATACCTTCTAAATTGAAAAAAGTTGCACATTTGTCCAATGTAGTTGAAATTGACAACAAAAAGTTACACATTTGTCCAATTTAGTTAAAATTGACAAATTCTATCAATTTAAAATTAACATATGACCCTTAAAATTATTATTTTAATTTTTTCTTGTACCAAAAATTTAAAAAAAAAATTAAAACATGAAAAAAAAATTTAAAATTCATTTATAGTTTTTTTTTCTCTTTTTTAATTTTTATTTTAAGTTTTTGGTAAAATTAAAAATGAAAAAAATAATTTTGAGGATCATATATTAATTTTAAGTTGATAGAATTTGTCAATTTTAACTAAATTAGACAAATATACAATTTTTTTTTTGTCAATTTCAAATACATTGGACAAATGTGTAACTTTTTTCAATTTAGAAGGTATCAATTGTACAAATTAATTGTAGAGATCCCTAAGTGAACAAATTCAATTTAAGAGGGTAATAAAATGCATTTAAGCCTAAAAAAAAATGGAAAAAGAATAATTGATGATTTCTTTGTTTGGAAAAAGAAATGGAAACGGTTTTTTTTTTTTTTTTTAACTTATTAAAGAATTTCAAATCAATTAATTCAGTGAGAAACGAACTCAATATGTAAAACTTGCATAAGAAGACTGGTCAATGCTTTCAAGAATATCTGTTCCCTATATTTTTGCGGAGAGAAAGAAAAGTGGTTGTTAATGAGGTGGTAAAAAATTGACCAAAAGAAAGACGGTAGTTCGTTTGGGATCTTGAATTCTAAAAATGAAACGACCATGATTATCTTTATTAATCTTCACTGATTACATCCATCATGTCAGGGTCATGAGCTAAAGTGAGCAAATTAAAAACCGAATCTTGGTAATAATAGCTTATAATTGTTTAAATTTGAATTATTTAGTAAAAATTCAAGCATTGGCTAATTAATTTTTTGATAAAAAAATTTATTATTTATCCCTATTAGTGATGAAAACTAGCAGTGTCTATGATGAAATAATAAATATAAATTAGATTCATTAAATTATATATTAGTTTTTTATACTAAACATCCAATATAAAAAAATAAACATTGTGCGACAACCAATTAAATTCTCATATGACATAGGAATTTTTTTATTGCTCCACCCTCTACTTACGATAACAAATAACATTTGTTTATAAAATATTGCTTTTTATATGAAAATCAAAAATAGCACGATAAGAACGACTTGCATCATAGCCGAATATATGATTTATCAAATAACTTCTAAAATAAAATGATCAGATTCCACTTACAGTAAAAAATCGAATCCATCATTCTCCTTAATGGGTCTGTTTTTCCTTTTTCCTTTTCTTTTTTATAAATTAGATAGATGAAAGATGAATTCTACAGATAAAACAATTGCACTTACCTTCTATTCTTTTTTGTAGATTTTCGAAAAGCATGTTACCACTTTAGGTGGTACTGACTTTGTGGAAAGGAATTTTATTGTGCGTCCGATTTATCTTGGAGCCATGGGCAAATTATTGATATTCCGTGCTCTACCATTCTTTTTTATCTTTTCTTCCTGAATTTGGGTTGAATTGTTGTTCCATGTCCAGTAACTCATATTAACACATAAATTAACAGCCCACTTCTTTCATTTTTTTTTTCTATTTCTTTTTTTGGAGCAGCAGAAAAATAAATTGGCATTTTCACTCGAATGTTTTGATAATCTCCAAAATACTACAATATGATAAAAATTCTTGTCGAATATTATTTCAAGTTGACCGAAAACAGGCAGACTTTTTAAACTTTATTTATACCTATTAGTATTATTTTTTTTAAAAGAAGAAAAAATATAAAAATTAATTTTTTGTTTTTATCAAACCGCATTTTCCAATAGAAATATAAGTCAAAATGTTATTTGTCACAATTAATAATAATCATTAGTAGAATCCATGTTATTTAGCAACTTAAGTGTCTATTTAAAAAGATTCATATACTTTTCCAAATTAAAATTTTTAAAATATAAATATTAATATATAATTAAATACATGCTGCAAATCAGTAATCATCATGTAAATAATGGTTTTACTAGTGATCATTACCACTAGTGACAAATAACAAAATTCATAAATTAACTATTATATTTGTTTCCTCCTCGTATAAATAAATTTTAGTGATGTCTAAAAGTGAACATAAATGAGATATTCTAATTAGTCAATCAAGTGAGCTATGGACCCAGATTGAATATATACACATATTTATTAGTTGAATGGTTAATTAAAAATGAGACAGAGAGAGAGAGAGGGAGGATTAATCAATTAAATTAAATTAAATTAAATACATATGGTCTCCATGCAAAAAGTTGCAGTGGCTCTGGAAAAAGACGCTAAAATGCAGCTTCTTTAAGAATAATCTATCTATAATCTAAGGTTCAAAAGCAAGAAAAATAGTATACACTTGCATTGCATGGCCTTGTTGTTTCTTATCAACAAATAAAAGTTAATTTTAGGTCACTTTAGAATTACATTAAAAGGAGAGAACAACAACAAGAGATGTCTTTCCTCCACTATCTTTCTCTCTTTAATCCTTTATTCTTTTTCGCCCTTTCCTCATTCTTTCTTCGTTTGCTAAAGATTGAATATTTCAACTTCTACGCCAAAAAGATCCTTCTACAAACGTAAGAGGGAGAACTTTATATTCACTTTTATCACATATACACACAAGCATATAATAGAATTGATAGTATATTCTACAATTCTTTCACCAAAAATTAAACAGTAGCAAAATTATATGTTAAAAATTAAAAAGAAAGAAAGAGAGGATAATCTACTCGATGTGATACTGGGCCTAAGAATTCCACTAATAACATACTTTTGATCAGTGCAATGATCAAAGCCATGGCCAACCTCGCATGTATTTGGGGAAAAATGGGGCCCAAAATTTTTCAAGTTTTTAGTACAAAACATGAACACCTATATATGACCTAAACATGATTAACCAAAAAAGTATAAGTCACCGAATGTCAAAAAAGAAAAGCAGAGAGAGAAGTAGAGGGGAATTGGAAAACGGTGGTTTTGTGTGAGAAATTTTTGGGTTAGACTTGATTTTAATTAGAAATGGAGAGGGACTAGGGCCGGGAACATAAAGGCTGTTGGATCACATGCACATCACATTAATCTTTCTCTTCTCTTCTTTTGATACTGTGGCTGATGAACGTTAAAAGAAAAGGTGTTTGCGAAAATAAAAAGGGTCCCACATTTCAAGGCTGCTGCTCCTACTAGTTCCTCAATCCAAGGGATTCCGAGAGATGATCAAGCTCTCCAGTGGGTCCCCCTTCTCATCCTCGCCATCATTTCATGCATATATAGAGCAAGACCCACCTCCCACGTCCATTACTTACAAAGCCAAAGTGCTTAAAGTGCCATTTTTTTCTGATGACAGCCAATAATGCACGTCTACAGAAATATATATTGCCAATCTCATCGAAATTCGGTGATCAAATTTTTAGCATTTTCCATAACATTCATCGGATGGTTTGCTTTATAATTATGTGGTCATCAGAAAATCATTTGCTCTGTTTGGTTTGATCCCAACTGCCCAGTTTTATCTGGGAGTTTTTCAATATTTATATTTACGTATATACACACATTATGCAAATATTATTGCCACCTAATTATCCACTAAGGAAACCCCTTTTTGGCTACTCAATCATGTCAAGCATAAAGTTCGTAAGTGATCCATCCGATACTGATCATTCAATTCAACTAGCGCAAGAAATTCACTCCGCAAAACTACTACTCATCACTATCAACATTATCTACTTTTTCATTTTCACGCGCTCTTTAATTTAATGCCACCTATCATTTACTTGTCTTCTACTTAACGATGTTGTGGTCAAAAATCTAGGTCGTCCAGATTTTGTGACATTAAAAAACTTAATTGCCAAGTAAAAGAGTACTCCAATTAGAAGTTAATTAGGATGTTTATTTTATTTTTATTTATGGGAAGTTGTTATTTTTTATTTTTTATTTTTGATTGAAATAGTTGACGACAATTTGCATGGGTAGTACAATGTTTCAGTTATTTATCTAAACTTAAAATATTGTTTTCAAATTCAGGTGAGCGAGCCATGCACTAGAGGGAATAAGATATTAATGATGCAACTCTCAGAATAAAATATAGATATAAAGAAGGGGGAGATTACCCTTCTAATTAGTTGTGTAAGAAAGATCTGAAAGAAAGAGTATATGGACAAGGACGTGAGGTTAAGGGAAGCTTATATGATGGCTTCTAGCTAGGAGGACCACTATGGTGTTGCTAAAAGTGGAGCCAACATCTTATATGCATTACACTCTGATATGGTTTTTGAAAAAAAAGAAAAGAAAAAGGAAGAGATTATGAAGCTCTTCTCTCACGTCCTTCCAAAGACCATATACCTACAAATGTATGAGACAACCGTGTATGGTGCTTCGTATACTTTAGACGTAAAGTTCAGCAGCTTCTTGTTTGTTTGTGTGGATTATTATTAGCCAGAAATTTCTTATTTGATAAAATAAGACACATTGAGGATGTTTCTTTGTTTCCTCATGGCACTTATACCGGCCGGCACTGTGGGACTATAGAGATAAATGTTTGAGACTTTCATTTTTCTCCATATATCACTGATAATCTATCTCTCAGGAAAAATAAAATATAAGATAATGGTAATTAATTAATTAATATTTTTTGGTGAATAATTGATTAATTAATCTAATACAATAGAGACCAGACCACCTAGCTAGAGTACACGTACACTACTAAAAACTAAAAAAAGGTAAATCTTCATTTTGGCCATGAACTAAAAGGAAATAAATAAATATTAATTTTTAATTTAAGTGATCATTAAGAAAGTATATTTTAACAATAAAAATAAATAATATCGTTGCTAAAAAGCCTTTGAAATTCTGAGTCAGTCTAATTAAAATTAACTTGAAGCTGAAAAAAAAAATTATTTCTCTAAATATCTATATATTGCTGCCCGGGGGGGGGGAGAAGAAAGACTGCTTTTACTAGAAAGGTAATTAATTATTTATGAGCTTGATATAGTACTTTTTGTTGTTGTCAATATTACAATTACAGGAAGGCAGATTTCATCTCGAATCATATTCTCAGTGGTTTGGATCAAAATTTATTATATAATAATAGCTATTGGAAAACAAAATGTTTATATTTTTGATGTGACCACAAAATTTTTAGCAAGCCATGAAGCAATTATAGATGTTCTTAGAGCATCGAAAACCATTCAAATAATACACAATCAAACGACTTTAGGAAATCTTGCAGGATCCATATATACAGTTCAAAAAAAACTTTGACCGTGCAAGAATATTTATATATAGAAGTATTTATATATATTGTGTCAGAAATACTTCCACTAGTGTCATGCAATGCAAAATGTGGTGAAAAAAAAAAGTAAAGAGAGAAACAAAGTGGAAGAAAACCATGGAGATTGCTGGCTAAAGACCCCACAAGAGAAATAAGAAAAAAGAAAGTAGAAATACAGCTTTATAGGGAATAAGAGGAGGGTTGGATGATTGAACTCAAGTAAAGCTTCGCTTGCTTCAGCTCTTTTAATTTTAAATTTATATTAAAAGAATTTATTAAAATATAAATAAAATGTAGATTAATATTTCAGATGATGCCTTTTAAGAAAAAAAAAAAAAAGGAAAGAAAGAAAAAGGCAAAGGGCATGAGTGATATGAGTATGACAGGACTTAGTTCGGCTGGGGTTTGCGGTGGGAGGTGGTGGAAGTGGAGTTGGGAATAATTACAATAATAATAATAATTAATAATAATAGTAATAATAATGGATGGGTAGATAGTTTACAATCATGGGGGAAGCATATTCACTTTCCTCTTTGTCATCACTTTCTAAGGCATGATTAGGAAAAAGTTCACCAATCTTGATCCCCCTCCCTTCTACTAAATAAAACATTCTCTTCCCTCTACTTTTTTCCATAACACAATACCAATTACTATAACTTATATAAAACTTGCTTCCCAAGACATCTACCTTACATACATATATAAGTAATATAAATATATAATAAATAATTGATTCGCCTGTGTTCTCTTTGCTTGCCTTCTTGGACTTTGAGATGGGTCTCAAGCTCTTACTGATTTGCGTGCACACAAATAGGGGCTCGGAAGACACATAAGATGGATATTTAATTGCAACGTTTTTTTTTTTTTTTTTTAAATAAAAAATTTAACATTTTAATTTTCGGGGAATAAAACTTGTACCGAGAAAAAGGGAAAAGAAAATCGTCATGGCTTTGATCATCATGTGGCTCGCTATAGCTAATATAGGTGAGAGTAGGGAGCCATGGAACCTATATAAGAAATAAGAATGTTTTAAAACTCAGTCGTTTTTACTGTTTCATCCATTTTGTTTTAAATAAAATAAAAAGTTAATGAGTAAGTGATCATTCGATGACAAAGGGTCTCGTTTTAATTCAAACCGAATAAATGAAAGCAGTACAATATGCATGTTTACTATTTTTGGGGGGCATAATATATATGTATTATTCCTTATTATAACGAACTCATAATATATAGTCCTATTAGAATTATAATTATGCATATCCAGCTAAAATAAAAAAAATAAAAAAAAAATTGGGGAGAAGAGGCTTCGCCGAATGGCAAGGTCTAGAATAATTTGAAGGAAGCACAGAGGCTTTTTTTTTTTTTGAAGATATGTCAATTTACTCCATTATTTTTTATGCTTGTANTTAGAGCTTTAAAATATATTTTTGTGATATTTTAAGTGTCCGTGCAGTAGCAGGAGCTGATTTGAAAATTGATTAGGAGCACACATCCAAACTATGAGTGCAACTGTATTTTGCAGTAACTTACTTTGGGCAATTTATATTTGAATTTGCATCATATAGTTTTCTATTATTTAATTGTTTAATTGTGCATTTATTTATGCTAAAGATATGTATGTATGTATGTATGCATGCCTAATCTTTATATTATTTATTTAGTATATTACTGTTGATTTTATTAGAACCAATCATATATCAATATATATATATATGATTATCATTGAATTATTATTCTTTTTTTTCGAGAAAAAGAACTTATTTAGAGCGGGATTATAGGTTCAGGAGTTTTTTAGTGAATTGGTCAAACACAGACGTCTTTTTAACCCAGTAGAAGTCCACACTGGGAGCCCATGTCACTGGAAACTCCTTCTCCCTCGTGCAATAGCAACAGAGAAGTGCACTTGAGTCCAAATAGGGCTACCAAAATTCAAATTTCAATTCTCATATTTGTAAGTGTGAAAGCTCGGCTGACTCTTACCACTGAACTACACCCTCAAGTGCCATTGAATTATTATGCCTATTTCTCTTGTGATAAATATGAAAAATGTGATTTGTAAATTATTATGGTTTTTTTTAATTGGAGTTTTGTGCAATTTCATAGAATTTTAGGGATTGTTTCGTTATCTATAAATAATATGGATACTTTATGTNAAAAAATAATTTTCAAAAAATAATTTTAATTGTTTATGATAGAAAAAAAAAACCCACTTTGCTTCCTGTCGAAGAATCCATGCCCTGTTCATGTTAAAAAATACCAAATTACGAATGAGACTATTTTTAAAGGGTGAAGCAGGGCGAGATACAGGAGAGACCATCTCGGCCCCATTGCCATTCCTATTCTAGGACAAACAAAACAATTTTCTTTCATACTATCGTTCTGAGGCTGCCATTTTGTTTGGTTTTGTTTGAGAATGTTTTGTACCGATATCCCGTGTCGAGCAAATAACTATTCATGGCCACCTTTTTTTTTTTTTTTAACTATTTATGGCAACTACATCATCAATAATAAAATGTTGAATTTTGAATGCAAAAATAGTTTGGTACGCAGAATATGATAAATCTTTTAGATTTAAATTTTTTGACGTGATAGGCATAGATAATTCAAAAAAAAAAAACATGAAGCGTTATTTCATTCTACAAATAAGTATCCGTACAAAAATTTCTTTTTATTATTTTCTTATTTTTGGGCTACAACTACAAGCTGAAGAAACAAGCTATTACGAGCCCACAATGTGTCAAGGGACCCTTGAGCTTTACCTGGGCCCGAAATCAATTGGGTGTGTCAGGTTCTGCAGGATTATTTTCTTTTTTTGGGCTGCAACTACCAGCTGAAGAAACAAGCTATTATGAGCCCATATTGTGTCAAGGGACCCTTGGGCTTTACCTGGGCCCGAAATCAATTGGGAGTGTCGGGTTATACAGGAATGAGTGGGAGTTGACTTGTGAGAAAACACCAATTACATATTCGGACTTCGGAGTTAACAGTATCGCTCGTCTTGCACTCCTCTATTTCATCCCCGTTCAATTCGAGAGGACGATTTTGAGCTCCAGTAAAAAGTTAATAGGCACTACCACAGGATACGATGTTTGGGAACCATCCAACATTCAAGGTTAGTACATATGGAAACAAGAAGAGTAGTAAGATCCAGAAATGGTCTTTTTACTCCGACAACAAGATCATGATACCCAGTCATTTTTTCATGATCTTCCAACTAAGATCAAAAGTCAAACCCAAACTAACCAACCCAATTCCAACCCATTTATCACCAGAACCCAACAGTAAAGATCCTATATATAATAATAATTTTATTAATTTCAAAAGGAAAAAAAATACAAAAATAAATAAATTCAAATTCTCAATTTCAGTGTCTTGAACCTACCTCTCCGATTTACTGCAAGTGGCGACTTACTGAACCAATTTCATTTTAACCCGTAATGATCTTATATAATTAATGCACTAAATACAGATCTAAGATAAAAGAATTGACTACGTGAGTAGTTGCTTCCCCACAAAATTTAAAAGTTCCAATGTACTAGAGAAATTATAATAAAAAATAAAAATAAAGGATGAGAGAAGAAACTTTAACAAGAAAGATGAACAACCCATTTAGAATACAAACTACTAAAAGAGAAAACTAGCAGACAAAATGCAAGCAATGTCATAACAATTCATTAACTGTAATATGTATATCATATTACATATATACCTCCATCCCGATAAACTTAGATGACTGACAGATAGGACAAACACTTAGCTTACTTTCACAATCTTTACACAGGCAGAGATGCTTACAAGGTAATAGAAGCATGCATACTTCTTTGAGTCTGCAAGCCTTACAAGTCATCATCCCTTTCATATCATTGTTCTCTCTGGAAAGAAGATGAAAATCAATGGAACGGCCATTGCAGCAAGAAGCCGTATCATCCACCTCACTGTCACCACATCCTTCTTTACTATCTCTACTTTGAGCATATACTTGCTGAAGATTAAACTTGAGAGCCGTGATCATGTTTTCATTATATCTAGCTCGCTGTTGCCAAGCACCAGCTTCAACGGTTAACTGTTCCATTTGCTCTTCAAGCTCCATGTTCTTCTTGTTGATGCTCTCCACTTCTGCTTCTTTCTGTCGGAGCTTCTGAAGAACCTTTTCTTCCACAATTGAGACAGTTTGAAGCTGGGTGGTCTGGACCTTCTCTAGAATAATTTGCCGCAGTCTGTCACTCTAAAAACAAGACAAGAAATTAAAATTAGTTTAATGTGATAAAAACAAAGAACAAGTACGTCGTTACTAGCTTGTTAGTGGAGAAGCCGACATGAGAACACAGACTATAAAGGAGAGGAGGCAACAAAAGTCCAATAAACCAAAAAACAAAACAAATCCAAGGTTTCTTTGATAAAGCTTTAACAATCATCTTAAAAAAAGCTTTGACTAGCATTTCAAAACATATCTTATAAGGGAGAAAATCGATGCAGAGAGTACGTAAGATTGAAACAAAAGCCAACAAAAAATTAGAAGAAACTAAACTTCCAAAGGGAGTCAATCTCATTAAGAAAAGTTTTCTCAAAGCTTGGAAATACAAAAATGGCAGCAAAAATAGTCTGCTTTTCCTTGAAGAAGAAGATCTTCTTATAGACAGCACTTAGGGAGACTAAACACTGTATTAGCAGCAACAGATGACAAAATCAAACTAACTTCCAAAGGGAGTCAATCTCATTAAGAAAGCTTTCTCAAAGCTTGGAAATACAAAAGTGGCAGCAAAAATAGTCTACTTTTCCTTGAAGAAGAAGATCTTCTTATAGAAAGCACTTAGGGAGACAAGACGCTGCATTAGCACCAACGGACGACAAAATCAAACTAACTCTTAACAAATGAAACGGCAACACTTAATCCAAACAAAACAGAATGTTTAACTTAGCTTATTTGAATCAAAGAAAAAGAGCTACAACGGTTAAAAAAGGAAAACGGTGTTGTTGCCCCAACTGTCAAAAGCAGATTTGATACTAGACAGGAACACTCATCTTCTTCAACATCAAGAATTCTCTCTTGTCATTCATGATGCTTTAAATGACAAAAAAGTTTGAATAAAATCAACATACTCAAACAGAGAGTTATTAAAGAGTCAGCGACACATTTCCAAATATAGGCAACTAACAACATACTTATTGAAATCCAAAGCACGTATACATACTTCATACGCCATCATATCAATTTTCTAACCTTTAAAAAAATAATAGAGTTAAAATATGAAAATAGTCAGTTAGCAAGGTTGAGAACAAACTTATGAATCTATTGCATTATAGATATGAATAGCTTGGAGGCAACAAGTAGACACTTAAATTTAACCTATTTAAACTGAAACCAAGGAGCAATTAACTAAACTAGTAGTTATAATTTATCAGAAATACATAGCAGCAAACCATATACCGTAAATAACTGTGATTGCCAATTATTATCAGCTGACTAAGTAAACCATATTTTTTAATGCAATAAATCCTTCTGCAACCAAAAAACCAGTTCTAGAAAATATGGAATGTAGCAAATGGATCCCAATTTAGAAACTAATCTAAATGCTGCGGCTTAAACGTTATTTGTAGAAAACAAAACCTGAACTTTGAGGAATCTATCAATCTCAGTGTCCTGTTGCTGTAACTCACGATCAATGTCATCACCAATGAGTGACAACAATGCCGAGTCTCCAGTAGAAGCCATGCGGTTATTGTCAAGGGACAACCCCAATCCCGTAGAGACCGATCGTGGCTGCAAGAAATCGACGGATGATATCTGCGAATTGTTCTCCAAGAAATCCTGCTCCTTCAATTTTTTCTTCTCAGGTTCCAAACCGAAATTCCATGGCATATCCATTCCAACATCACCGCCATCTGCTGCTGTTACTGGACCAGGTGCAAACCCAGCAACATGAACTGAACAAGCACTTTTAGTTAGGCTAATTTGAGATTGCAAAGGACCAAAATGAAATTCTCTCATTATCTGCTGCATATTTCCTGATGCACATGATAATTTTGCAAAAATACGGTAAACCTAGCTATGTCTCTTTTTTATATTTTCTTCCCTGATTATTTCATGAGGGAAAGCAAAAAAATTTATAAAACTTTCCAATTTTCATTACGTTTTCCTGCAAAATCTCGGCATCCAAACAAAGCAGTAAGAGAAGAAGACCAAAAAGAAGTTGGAAGAGAAGAGATATTTACAAGGTGGAACATAGGGAGGATGCTGGGACTGATCTTGTAGATTATTAGGATCATAATAAGCGACCGGCGGGGTTATCTGACCGTCGACTCTGTATAAGTTTCTAAGAAGAAAACAATTGAGAGAATGATGAGAGAATTTTCCGATAGATACGCGCGCACATAGAAATATCAAAGAAACGAAATCAAAATTGATAGGGCTGGAAAAAAAAATTCGTTACAATTATTGGTGTGGAAGAAATAAACCTGAAAGATTTAGATGATTGTTGCTGCTGCTGCTGGTGGTGGTGGTGGTGGGATTGGTAGTGTTGTTGGAAGTGGTGTTGAGGAAGAGCCATAGGTAGCGGAGGGTGAGCTCCAGAAAGGGCGTAGGGCAGCAAAATACTTGTCCCATATAGCACAAAAACGAGAAAGTATTATATGTCATTTTTTAGCACTTGTGTCACTTTTAAGTTTTAATCGTCATGAAAAATATAAATTAAAAAAAAAACAATAAATATAAATTTTTAAGATCTATAAATATAAGCAATATATAATGAAAAAATAAAATATATAATAAATTAAGAAATTTGCCCTGTTAGTATATTATGTTTAATATCTTTACAGATTTAGTATTTTTTTAACAGTTTAATTTTTAACTATGGTTGAATTAGCACGGTTATCCTTTTTAATTTGGCATATAATTAAGGATGAAAATATCGGTATCGACAAAAATATCGAAAGTTTAAAATACAAAAATATCGTTGGAAATATCGATAAAATATCGATATCGATAAAAAAACGAAAGAAATGACAGAAATTTATAGAAAAATATGGAAATTTTTGATGAAACTTCAGGATATGCTTATTTATTAGATACTTTATCAATTTAACTATAAAAATTGAAAAAATATTGAGTGAAAATCATATTTATCATAATTAAGAGATTTTATAGTATTCGTTGATAGAAACAAAAATATTATTAATTAAGTAATGAATTATTCATTAATCAGAATAATAATACAAGTACATGATTACTTAAATATAAGTCAATATCACATAGAATTTTTTGGTGGTTGAAATTTTTCACTCTCTTCCTCATCCTCATTTCTAGTTCAGTATTGAGAGAAATATTGATCAGAATGTACATCTCCTTGATAATTTTGCATGTAATTGTTAACATGCCAACCATATAGATCTAATATTTCATGTGAGTGTCTTTACTGATAGTAATGATATGGTTATTTGTTTTGTATAGTAGGATGCTATTTTTTTTAGTCAAATTTGTAATCATTACATATTCTAAATTAGTTGAATTCTTAATTTTGAAAAACTATGACCGGTTATTTGTTTGGTATGGTAGGATGCTATTTTTTTTATTCAAAATTGTAATCATTACATATTCTACATTAGTTGAATTCTTAATTTTGAAAAACTATGGCCGGTTATTTGTTTGGTATGGTAGGATGCTATTTTTTTTATTCAAAATTATAATCATTACATATTCTACATTAGTTGAATTCTTAACTTAAAATATATCATCAATAAATAATTATAATTTAAAAAATATTCAAATATTTATAAAAATATATAATATTTTAAAATTTAAACCATCTAAATTTCCATGGAAATTTCCACGGATATTTTGACCAGTTTGTGAAGCAATTATCTTGGAAATTTCGACGGAATTATCGTGGAAATAGCAGAGAAATATCAAAAATTTCACAGAAATTATGGAAATTTTGACAAGTTTGTGAAGGAATTACCATGGAAATTTCGACGGAAATATCGCAGAAATTATGGAGAAATATCAGAAATTTCGACAGAAATTATGGAGAAATATCAGAAATTTCGACAGAAATTATGGAAATTTTGATCATTTTTTTTTAGGATGAAATTAATATCCTTATCCCAAAAAAATAAAATTTCGGCAAAATTTTACCAAAATTTTCAATTTTTTTTGTCTTTGTATATAATATACTGTTAGTCTCTCCTATGTGCCTCTCATAGGGTAGAAATAGTGGGGTGGCAATTTAAATTATGATACAAAATATAATTTGAAAATTATTCATAAAGTGACTTGCTTGATTTGAAATTTACAAGAATAAATTAAATTAATACATAAAATTTAAAATAATAATAATATTTTATTTAAATATATTAAACAAATCAATATGTTTAACACGTTTTAAATAATGGATTAACAAATGACATTAATTGCCACTCTTCAACATGTCATTTTGAAAAAACAATTCATCTATCTCTTCTCTATGTTCTCTGGCCCTTTATTTATTTATTTATTTGGTTCTTATGAATCTTTTTTTATCTAAAATTTGAATTCGAATTCAAAGAAAGATTCAAAAGAAGAAGAAAAAAACAGAGAGCCAAAGAAGAAGAGAAATGATTTTTTTTCAAAATACATGTTCTATTAGCATAGCGGAAGAGGCACATGGAGCAACCCACAGTATATTGGATGGAAAATTGAAAAGGATTAAACAGTGTTAATAAATCCGTAGTAAAGAAACTATATTTTAAAAAAATAAAAAAAATAAAAAAAAGAAGAAGCTAAATCGGTAAAAAATGCTAAACATAAAAAGTTAACAATGTAAATTTTCCAATCAAATATTATTAGCTATGTGACACCATATTATCTATATAATAATTACATATAATTTTATTTGACAGGAACTAAGCAAAGCGATTCATCAAAAAAAGAAAAAGTACTGGGCAAGGTGGCCTAGAGGCAAGGGGTAATATTCCTTCTATTTGCAGTTCCAATGTAAAAAATGTTAAAAATTTAAAATTCAATTAAATTTGTTTGAAAATAATTCAATCCAAATTAATTTGAGTCCTTTCAATTTCTTTTTTAATTGGTATTGGATTTTAAATTTTTAGCGTAGACTAAGCTTAAAGTCCAGCCCATTGGACTATCTATTGGGATAGTTTGATGTCAATTCAAAGCTCGGCCTGAAATCCAATCCGATTACCAAGCCCAATATAACTTTTTTTCTCTATATTAAAATTATTATAAAATTTTATTGTATTTTAAGTTAAATTTGTTTATTATTTGTCATAATTTTATTTTTTGTATAATAAGATAAAATGTTTATTTATTCATTTTATTATTAAAAATATTTTAAGAAAAAAAAACATATAATTATAAATCTGAATGAAATTTTGGGATTAAAAAAAAAAATCAAAGTTTGAATTTCAAATTGGGGCATATCCTTTAAATCCAAAAGCCTAAATTTGAAATTCAAAAAAAATTTTAAATTTAGGCATATACTTTAAACCCAAAAGTCCAAACTGGTTATTGAAGTTCAAAATCTAGCTTGATACTCGGCAGGCATCGAGCTTTAAAATTAATATTGGTTTGATCTCATCCAAATTTTCTTTTTAGTCTGAATCCAAACCAAATTCGAATCGGAGAATTTATACTAATGCCCATAGTTTAGCCCAATCAATAAAAAAATCACACTTTTTTTCTAATTGTTTTGGCCCACCGTATCAACAACCAACCTTGTAAAAATTCCATTTTACCTCTCTATAACTCTTTCTCTCTCTTCCTTTTATTCTTTTCTCCGCAACTTTTCATTTCTTTCTTTTTTTTATTTTTTTTTTCTTTCAAAAATCTATTCAAAGTCATTAAAGATTTTCAAATCCATTAGAGAACTTTTGAATCCCTCATTTTATCCAAACTCTTATGTTTTGAAAGTATTTTAGATGAAACAAACGTAAAAAAGATGGACAAAAAAAAAAAGTTGAAGACGACTATCCATGCTTTATAGAAGTTGTATGTCGGACGATGTATTAAATTTAAAAGCAGGGATTAAAGTATATGGCGTATTGTACACTTATATGGTCAATCTTGCCTTTACCGGCCATCATACGTAGCCTGTCCTACGTTGAGCAGGTTTACAATTTTTTTATTATATTTCATGTTAATAATTTTCTTTCAATTTTTTTTCTTTAATTATATATGCAGTTTCCAAAATAATCATATGTAATATTTACATGCTAAATAATTTATCCAATTCATTTCCACCATTTAACAAAGAATTTTAAATATTCATTATAAATGACTCTTCGACTTCCAACCATATTTAATAATTACATATTTAATAGTTATAAATGATTTTTTATTACACAGTATGTGATAATTTTTTTTTAATTTTTGGTAAAAACCAGACCAATTTAACCTAAAACAGGTTGTTTTTAAAACTCGACCAAATTGAAAGACCAACTATAGACAATTGGACATTGGCAGATGGATCAATATTAAGCTGACTCAACTTCTGTTTCAATTATAGACAAAATATTATTTTTTCGAAGATTGAAGAATATTGTGTTGCATTTGGTAAGAAGTAATTACGTGCAAATCGTTTAGGTATAATTATTCACCCAAACAAACCATTGATTGAGTCGAGTTAGATTCAAGTGTTTTGGACATCTGAAAGGCTGGATTGTCGACACTAGAAAATAATCTTCTTCAATCCAAATCATCATGATGAACCATACTTTTGCGCTAACCACTTGAGCCCACGTCTCAACCTAATATCATAAAGCAAAGCCATGGTCAATCTCGTCGTATGCCTACTCGGATCGACCAAGCTCACATCTCAGTAAAGACATGTATACTCCATGGACACAACAAAGCTACTTCATACCAGACATCTACCCGTTAAAGGTAACTTCGGCATGCACATTTTGAGTCCACCACTTGGGAAAATCATCTTCATCTATATGGCGACATGAATCAAGGCATAAAATGATTCTAATAACCTCATAAAGCCATGTGGTCCAACCCATTAGAATTAGGGGTCAGTTTCTTTATCTCAAAAGGAAACTACATGCTAGGATTATATAATACATAACAACCAACCTCAAAAAGTACACATTCATACATATTGAATACTTGCAAACTCTAGTATTCAGTGTACACTATTTGACTTGAGCATCAAAGTGTTTTTAGTTGGTACTACACCGATGCTCCAAGGATGTTTTGCAGGTTCCGATCAATTCTCATACCAGTCACACATTAAATTAAGGTGGTGCATGGCCCATCAACACTTTCCCTTTCAATTATAAAGTAGTTATGTGCTTAATTTCATGGATGATTGCAAATTTGGAGTTGATGGAGGATTTATCGGATGCTCTTAGATTTATATTTAGTATGGTACTCTCTTCCAATACATTTCTATTATCCATATATATGCCCAGCGAATTTCAACTCTCTTTGAGATAGTCTGCTTTGGTTTTATATTACCTCTAGATAATATGGTTAATGAATCTTAGGACTCAATTTAGTCAAGTAATTACTCTTGGACGGCAAGTGTAAACGGAAATATCAAACGGTAAAAGGTAGAGGCTAAGGAGCCCCACATAAAAAAATTGCTTGGAAAGATGAATGAAAGTTCCTCCATTGGTAATATTGTCCCTGTCAAAAAGAACTTGACTTCCACATGTTGTTTGTTAGCCATTTGGTAGATCTAAGACATTTTTTATTCATGCCAACTTCTTTGTTCAAGAAATGAAAACCAGAACATAATTCTCCAACACAAAATCATCATAGATATTTTCTCCCATATAACTTATTGAATGATCTTTGGAACAAACACATGTGATCTGAATATAAAGTGACATGTATTATGATGCATAGATGTCATCAAGCTTGGTTTTAAATATTGGAACCCACTGTGAGTCTTTACTGGCACACAGTTTTGCCAAATGGTATTACACTAATTTAGCTTAGTCTAAAAGTTGAAACATTTAGTACACTGCCACGGGTATGAATATGGATGTTTATACTTTATTGAATTACTGTATAGAAGCTTAATCCTAATAACAACAAGACAGTTTACCTAACGAATCACGAATCATATTACATTATTGAGAATAAATAAATCATTTTCTTACTTTTACATCAAAAGGAGAAAAAATAAAGAAAGGAATAAATAATCAAAAGGAAAGTCATCATCCACAAGATATCATCTATGGGTTCCAACCTGTAATTCGGGCAATTGGGCAGCCAAAAAAAAGTCTAAACCCGTTCCACGTTCTCTGCCCACAAGAACTCCGCTTAGCTGTCTTTCATATCTTTTCTCTTCAACAAAAAAGCCACCAATTAATTTTAAATTTATAAAAGAAGAAAAATGACAGCGAAAATCTTTGATTTTTTTATTTTTTTATTCTTTTGCGTGCATCAATTTCAGTCGTCGTATGTGCAGGATTTCTTGAGGGAGATTGCAACGTTGAGCTTCTTGGGATCGTATGTTAGAGAACAATCAATCCGCTTGTAGAACTTGGGCTTCACCAATTTGCCCAAAACGTAAGCTCTGGATCGAACCACGAAGTTCAATTTCAGAGGCACTGGCAGGGTCGACGTCCCCGTCGAGCTGCTCAAACCCGCTCCACTTCCATACAAAGGAACTTTATTGCCCACTACTGGTATTGTGAGAGATCTCTGGCTCTTTCTCGATTGATAAAACTTTTTAATCTGAAAAATAATTAAAAAAAAAAACACAATACCCAAATCAGAGAAAATGATGAAAATTGATATTAAAATGTCAATTCTGGATTTTCAATCGGAGGAATACGAGAAGTATTTGAGACTTACGGTCGCAGAGGCTATAGTGATTTGGGAATAAGACAGATCTAGAGGTGTTGACGTAACATGGACCCCAAAAAATGTGCCCGTGTTGCGGAATGTGAGTTTCACGCTGGCGTTCATGGAAATCATATCAGTAGCCACTCCCGTAAAATCCGAACCTGCTTGAATCTTGAACTGCTCAAACTTTATGCTCTGCAAGAAGAAGAAGAGGCAAATTGATCGCAACCCATTTCACAATTCCCACAGAAGACTAAAAAGTTACAATAAAAAAAGCGAACCTTGAGAGTGACGAGTGGTTTCATAGACTTACTGGCACCCCACAAAATCAGTGAAAAAATAGAGAAGAGAAAAAAGAAGCCGACAACAAAAGCGATGAAATAGCAGCGGCGAGGAAGACTATTCCGACGCTCCTCGACTTCAAGAAGGCCTTCTTCTTCGATGACAGCGCAGTCTTTCCACTGCTTCTGAGACTTGGCATGGCCATTGCGAGAGGCATCGTTGGGGGAGATCTTGCGAGATCCGGGTTTGAGAGATCCAGAGAAGCGGCTGGACGAAGACTCCCGAGAGTGGCGACCCACAGAGGAGTGAGAGTGGGGTGGGGAACCCATGGGGCTCAGCACCGGCGTCGAATGGAATGAGGTGGCGGTCTTCTCTCCATCGTGGGAATCTCTCGAAGGGCTCTGCACGTAGTACACTGGGCGGCGCGGAGATCTGGTTGGGGATGAGGCTGCGAGGCTCGTCACCTCCGAGTCTGTCTTTGCGTGCATTGTGTATTACTATAGCAACGGTACTCTCTGAAATTCTCAAATCAAATACCTCCTCTTCAGCTTTGGCGATCGATTCGATTTGGAGTTGGGTCGTTTTGGTCTGTCTCTCTCTAGCTAGCTGTCTCTCTGTTGAAGCTCTCTGATTTAAACTGGTGACTTTTATGGAGAGGGGGGTGGAGCCCGTGAGCGTTTTTAGTCAGAAAAATTAAATAAAAAAGAAAGTTGAGGGTTATAATGGGATACACTGTATCGCAAGCGAGGCAGTATTTAATTTAAGTATATTTTGGCCAAAGAGTTGGACTGAAAAATGGTGTTATTACCATAAAAAGATTGAGAATTGGTGTGGAAGACAAAAGTGCTCTCTTCTTATGTTGTGTCTCTGTGGCTGCGTGCGAGTGTGGGCAGAGGAAGAAGCCAGGTACCACTTGACCGACACCCTCATAATAATTGCCACTTGGCACGCTCATTGACTACTTAATTTCTTCCACAATCACTTGAAAAATAAAATTAAATAAAAATTGACTATAATAGACAAAATTAAACCAACTATAGCAAAATTAATTTTAAAATTATTATCGTCGCCGCTCCCTCGCCCAAAAAAAAATGAAGCTCATTGTAAGTATCTAGATACATTTTTACACCGACAAATTGGGCCATTGTAATATATATATATATATATATATATATATATATATTTTGTTTTCTGGAAACGCATGGTAGACTAATGTTAAACTTTTTTTTCGGATACAAGTATAATGTTAACTTTATGGTAATTAAGTATAAAAAGTAAATAAATAAAAATTGAAAGGGCATACTATTTTTTTTTCTTTCTGAAAATTGCAAGGGCATACTAGCAAACAAAACAAGGAAAAAGAACTTGTATTTACGAAACCAAAAATAAAAAGGAAAAAGAACTTGAAGGTGCCCACCTGCCCATTGATTCATTTGAGAGTAGATGTGGCCATATATTATGTCATTTGATTCATCTTTATGTTAAAAAATTTTCATTTAAATTTGATCTGATAAATTTTTGTGTTGAAATATGTAAATTTAAACCTGTTTATGAAATTATTGTGTAATCTGTTAACATGTTAAATTTATTTTTAAAATTATTTTTAAAATAAAATAAAATATATATTTGATTTATAGTTTATAGTTCATACTAAAAAATAATGAAACACATATAAACATAAATATTTGTATCATTTTACAAATTAAAAATAAAAACTAAAGCAACATACTTAATACATGTTAAAAAAATAATAAACCACAAAAATATAATACTTAAATCATTCTACAAATGAATAATAAAAATCTAAAATAATATTGTTTGAAATAACAATAATACATAAACATATTCAATTTTAAATGCATCTTCATTTTTTTAAGTTTTTTTTTTATAGTTAAATTACTATATTGCTATTAAATATTATTGGGTCTAATGGATTTTTGCGAGTCAATCAGTTAAGACCTGTTAAAATAACGAGTTAATAATAGATTAATCCGTTTAAGTTAAACTCAAACCCATAATAAATGTTTGTGTTCGTGTCATATTAACTAGTCTTGTTGAAAATTATCAAGTCTACTTGGGTGTATAATCTTCTACCAATTTGTTTGTTAGTTTTTTTATTTATTTTTTATTATTATTATTTTTTTACATATGCTTGTTGGAATGTTTGAAGAAAACAGCTCATAAAATTATTAAATTTCATAATTTTTTCCACTTTAACTATTCACTCACAATAAAAAAAAAAAAAAAAAAAAAAAAAAAAAAAAAAAAAAAAGCCCTTATACATACCTATTGCTTTTTATTTTTTCATTTCTGTCTTCTTCTCCTGAGTCCTTTCTCTCTTTCTGCAATTCTAACTCCCAGCAACAAGCCTTGGTCGAAACCAACCACACTTCCGCTTGGTTCTGCAATTAAATTTCAATTCAATTTTTTTTTTTTTTGCAATAAAAGTTAATTTGTTAAAAAAACCAAAAAGTTTCTTAAAAAAAATAAATATAAAAATAAACAAAAGCAGAGAGCTGCAAAGCATCAAAAAGTAGAACAAAAAAACTTGTGCAATAAATTCCCATTCAAGCAGTGAAGTGCAGACTAGATTGGTGACTATTAGTCAAGGTTTGTGGCCACTGTAGGACTCCTGATTTCCCCCTTGTTTTTTATGTCCACCCAACGTAGACAGCCAAAAACTTCTCTCTTTCATTAGGCTTAGACCTTCTACACTCAGTTTGAAGCTGAGCTTCCCGTTCTGCACTTTCAAAATTAATTTTTCTGGAAATACTATAACCTCAAAACCATTCATGGATGTCACACTTGCCACATAGGTTGCTCGTGCATGGCTCTCCTACATTGATAACTGTCCTTCAAAATTCTTGTACAATTTTTGAATCTGGGTCTGATTGATTTGCATTGAAGAATGCAATAAAAGAACGGTAATTAAGATCTACGGATGTAGTGGAACAATTGAAGGAATCAAACCTGACAATGAGTTTAATACGCTGGTAGTGTAGTTGAGTGCATATTATAGATAAAAAAAAAATATAACATTCACCTTCTATCAGCTTAGATTAACGGTGCAATAATTTCAATTTCTTTGGGATTAAGAAAAGTCTAAGGAAAATCTAGTGTTATTTGTGATGAAAACACCTCCAGCAACTTTTGCATCCTCGACATTATCCATTTTGGTGACTTAACGCATCATGTTTGTCTTCGCACACAGCTATCTTGTTTCCAATCTGGTGCAATTCTTTTAAACTGCCACACTCAAGATTTATAACTTTGGAAAACTCACGTTCCCTTCCCTTCTACCCGCAGCAACAGTTAGAACCCAGGGTGTTCCATTATACATGCTTTCAAGCTTAGGCCCTTCATTCCCTGCAACTTCGGAGACGAAAATACCCTTCTCTATAGCTGCAAAGGAGGCAATTTATAGCAAGAAGGTCATCATAAAAAATAAAATAAAATAAAGGAGCCCCTATTAGTATCTTGTTGCACATTGAGGAGTTGAATGGCTACCATACATTTAAGCGCACTGCGTTCCATCTCGATGGAATTTCGGGCATTCCATCATCTCTAAAACGTTCACTTTCAGGCCAGATTCCAGAGTCCAACAGCCCAATTATCACATGGACATTGGCCTTACGCCAGTATTGGAGTTGAGGCCAAGAAATTGGGGCAAATGCGCTGTGGCAGCTTTCATCGGTAAGTCCTTAATAGAATAAATGGAGTTGATGAGAAATGCTAGTGGTTTTAAAAACTCTTAAAAATGTCCATAATTCATTAGAAAAAAATCAAAAATACTATTTTTCAATTAATGCTTCCACCCATCCGATTTTCATTGTTCTGATTTTGTGCTTTTCACCATCAATAACCATTAAGCATCATGAATAAATTTATTTTTGTGCCCTGTTTAAAAAAAAAAAAAACTTGTGTTTTAAAATATCTCTCTTGATTAATTTTGTAGTTCAACACCATTTAGTTTATTTAGAGCTCTATTCTTAAAATATTTTGGATATATAGAAAATCAATTGCATTGCATCTTCAATATTGAGAAATGTAATTTGCATTTCTTTGGTTACAATCATCACTAAAGTAATTTAAATTTCTTTTGTTAAAATTAATGCTAAAAAGTCATATATATTAGTTTTATGCTTTAGTACTTGTATTTAGAAATTGATAACAATGAAAAAAATAAAAACAATGAAAAAAACAAAGAAAAACACAATCTAAACAGTGCTTGCCTGAGGTTGAAGACATTGTACCATGCCCAATAGACGAGGCATACATAATGGACATATAAAATGGGATGGGATACTTAACTAAAACAAATAAAATGTTGACTCTGCCAAAAAGTAGAGGCTCCGTCCAATTGAGTTGGGGTACTAGGCAGAGAGAAACATTTATTATGCATATGACCCCGCCTATATTGGACGGGGCCCCTACTTTGTGACGGGGTCAACACTTTATGTGTTGCTTAATATTTTTAGTCATGGTAATATGTTGTTTTATTATTATTTAACATCATATTTTATTTTTAAATTGTTTCAATTGTAATAAAATGGACCTGATTCCAATACAAATATCTTATAATGGAAAGTTGACAAAAAATGAACAATGTATGTGGGTATATGAAGATTAAAAAATGGAAGTTACCTACATAAGAAAGAGTTTTACACTATTGGATATGAAGAGTGAAGTGTATAAAATATTAGGTTTGGACTCCAAGCCAATATGATTTAAGCATGAAGTTTTTCTTTGTGATTAATATTCCAAATGTGTCTCTATGTCCTTACGATACTGATAAACACTTATCCATATTTATCAACAAGCAAATAAGAAACTCACCCATATACAGGTCTTCATTAGATGCTGACCAAGTTATGCGAGTTGTTGTTCATCCAATGCCACAGTTTAGGAGTTTCCAATGTGCGAGAATTATACATGCAAAATTTTCTTTTGGTAGTGGTAGTAACCATATTCCATTATCAAATGATGGAAGAATTAAAGTCCCATCTCCAACAACAATGGAAATGTATGTTAGCCCTACGCCAATTCCTCGGCTGCAAGTCTTAGAACCGGAAGTATTAGAAACACAAGATCTAGATACTCAATTGAATGAGGACCTAGGGAATAACTTTGACAATGAATGTTTAGGGGATGACTTCATTGGACGATGGACTTTCTCTAATGATGATTGATGTGGTGATGATTGTGATTATGATCGATATGGTGATGATGATCAATATGGTGCTGATCGTTATGTTGATGATGTTCTGCACGGTGATACTCTGGACGAAGTTACTTATAAAGGTGATAGAGGACATTCACAAATGGGGTGTGCAGAGCAAAATGAAAGTGCTATGATCAGAAATCCAGTAACACCTACATCTTATGCTCAACCTCTTCTTCCAATCTCACCATCAGAGTTGGCGTCATCAAGCATAAATCAAACATTTAAGAAAGACCAAATGTATGCAAGTAAACAAGAGCTTAAAATGAAGTTGAGCTCTATGCAATCAAAAACAATTTTGAGTATAGAGTTAAAAAATTTGACACAAGGCAATTTGATGTTGAATGCAATGATAACAATTGTACTTGGAAACTCCGTGCAACACCGATGTCTGAAACTAAATTCTGGTCGATCAGAGTATATGTCCCACATCACACATGCAATCTGAACTTTATGCATCGTGATCATCGACAAACCAATAGTTTAGTAATTGTAGAGTTTTTCATATCAAAGTTTACTATTTTTGGGCGTCATTTCAAACCAAAAGACTTAATTGAAGACATAGGTAAAGAACTTGGGGCAAATATGGGCTATGATAAAGCTTGGAGGCTAGAGAATGTGCACTGGCAAGTGCATATGGGACGTCGGAAGAGTCATATGCAAAGCTACCATTATGGTTTGCTGTTCTAGAAAGTACCAATCCTAACTCGTTCACTCGTACTAAAATAGACTTGGAAAATAAATTCCTATATTACTTTATGGACATTGGAGCTTCCGTTCGAGGGTTTCAACATATGCGTCCCGTGGTGACTGTGGATGGGACATTTTTGAAACATAAATGTGGTGGTATACTGTACGTTGCAACCTATTTGGAAGGGAATGAACAACTTTTTTCCTTTGGCATTGGGCCTAGTGAGAACGATGCATCGTGGCAGTGGTTTTTTTCGAGGTTTAAAGATGCATATGGTGACCGTGCTGATCTGGTATTTATAACAGATAGACACGTAAGCTCTTGCTTGCTATAAAGTCAATTTATCCTAATGTGTACCATGGGTGGTCAGTTTGCACGATGGGGATGGATCTCGCGGAGGCGATAAACTTCGATTTGGATCTCGTTGTGAACGCTGCTACACATGAAAATGTTTTACATCAAAAATATGATATTTAAATTTATGTTTTAACAAAAAAAAAAGAGGAAAGAGTTTTAAATATACTTGGCTACTTAATCTGTCCAGAATTGCAACACACAAGTTGTGGATTTCAGCCATTTTGGTTTTCCAAGTATCTAGATGACGAACGATCATACCCATCATACCCAATTAATTTGGTGCATTTGTGTTTAAGGTCCAATAAAAGTTAAATTAACCTAAACACTTACATTGGTGCAATTGTGATTATTGGATGACGTTCCCACGTGATCAGCTGGAAGTCCACTTCGATCACTTGTGGGCTTTTGAGGAAATGCCTCTACGATTGGTGGAGCTCGACATCGCCGTTTTGGATAGCCATTCTTCCAAAGTGTCATATATTCCATCTCGAGCTCTTCCTTACACGGATTTAAGGTCCAATGGACCTTGTACTGCAGTTTAGACAATAAATGTTATTTCGATATAAATAGGTATCTAAAATTAAGAAGTTTATATTTAATTTTCATTACTTACACCACTTTTCAAAAATAATTTTTTTCCAGCGTTGTTGAAAGAATGATGGTCTGTAGCCCTCCATCTCAACAGACGGGGCATGCATGCTTTCACCTTGCATGCATAATCATCCCCTAGCTTTGGGGATTTCCTTGTAACTCCACATCTACAAACCCAATTCCAATCAGTTACCATAACAAGTAGATCACATTACTCCCATATAAATATTGATACAAATAAAAATCCAAATTATTTACCTGAAAAGCTAGAAGGAATCCATGTAAATCACAATTGCTGAATACATTTTGCATGAGACGATTGTTAAAGAGGTTGTTCAATGCTTGAACTGTCAACTTGTACAAGTAAACACCCCATAGGTACTTATTAAACTTGTTTGTCTAAGTCCTTGACAAGCCAGACAAATCTCATGTCAATGTTTGTTTTACCGGCCAACCCTATAAAGGCCACAGTTTAAGAAGTATAGGAAGACCATTTTTACTGCATGCTGATCATCCTTGAACGATGCTTTCTCAAAGTAATTTTTGAAGTAGTTTGTCCAAATTGACATTTTTGTTGTTTATGTATTTGGTATGGATGTCATATGAATTGATATTCCCAATTTCTATATTCTTGGCCTTAATATCACCACTGAATCTCAATCCAGTGATCAATGCAAAATCTTTATCGCTGAAACGTGCACCTGTGCCACCAAAGTTGAACTCCAAAATTCTGTCATTATTGCACTCCAACATACATAAACCTAGATACTGGATAACATGTCCTTGGTGTTCGAGCTTCTGCATATCAAGAAAATGGCCTCAACAAATTTTTTGAATCTCTCAGAGCTGATCTAAGGTTAGCTTGTTCTTGATGGTCTCAATGGCCTTGATGGTATTGCCATATGAAGAAATTTTCTTCTACAACTATACACCTATATTGTGTAGACGCTTCTAAACACTGAGAATAATATGTGCATAATAACATATGGTAGTTAAGCATCCATATTTTTAGCTTTATTTTATTAGTGCAGTGAATATTATTCATAAAGAAAATAAACTAAAATGTTCTAAAGTGAAATTGAATTCCTATATGAAGTATACCCGACCCCTATATTACCCTGTCCTGAGGTAGGGGACCCCGCCTGAAGTGGAAAAGGTAGAAGACATAATGTATATTTTGTTTATGCCTTGTACCTCACCCCAGTTTGGAAGAGCTCCTACCTTCAGGCGAGGTGAATAACTTACAATGAATGTATATACTTAGATAAATATACCCTCCTTTATATTACCTCGTCCACAGGCAAGGGATCCCGCCTGAAGTGGGATGGGTAGACGACAAAATAACTAAATTTTTTATGCTTTGTACCTTGCCCCACTTGGGAAGGAGCCGAGGCAAATAAAAATGATAATGAAATAAACTATTCTAGAAATAATGTTATCACCACCACACAAAACACCCAACAAAATTTCTAGTTCTACAAAATAGTTATGCATTTGTCTTTAAAGTATTACCACATAAAACAAATTACTCAAATACAATTTACGGCCAATATCTAAAGAACAAAGAGAAACACATTTGCATTTGTTTTATACACTGATAAATACATGTACAACACGAAAATAACTAGAGAACAATAAAAAAAATTAACATTCGATTGCTGCTCAAATGACTACTTGGTTTTCTCATATTCGGTTCGAGCATGCATCAATCGTTATTCATGGCTGATGTTTGGTGGGTCACTGGCCTTCCTCTTCTTTGGGGTTGCATTTTTCTTTTTTATGGCTTTTTCGCTTCTCTTTGCCGGCGGTGATTTTTTTTATATTTTTTTATGGCCAGCATTTGACTTCTCTTTGTCGGTAATTTTTTTAATCATAGTCGTTATCGGCGATAGGCATAAAGATATCAGGGGAGATGGAAAAAAAGAGAAGGGTGAGAGAAATGAGACGGGGTAGAGTGGAGTGGAATAAAAAAACCAGCAAAATTGTAAAATAAAAAATCTATTTTTCTGAAAGAATATTTTTCTGAAAAGTTGATGGGAACATTAATTGAAGATGATATTTTTTATTTTTCTCGTGAATTATAAGCATTTTTTAAAATTTTTAAAACCATAAACATTTTTTATTACTCTCTTGTCCACGTAGATATTTGTCCAAATTTCCCATAAATGTAGCCTGAAGAGGCTTTTAAGGCCTCAAGCTCCTGTGGCAGCAGATTTGCACTGAAATCATTTATAACGTGCCAGAATTATCCAGTAAACAAGATAGAGGGGCCAAATACCAAGAATGGTGATCACTGAAAACATTGGGCATGGGCCGTATCCATATTATTATATAGTTGTCCGATTAAGCTATGACCTTTAAGTAGCTAAGCCATAGATAATCTTTAATTAGCTTGTCTAGTAAAAGTTTCAATATGTTGTTCATTTCTACAATTTTGGCACTTTTTAGTATCTAAACCAATAAATCTCAAGTACTGACCTTTAGCTATAAGTAATTGCAATTAATTAAAGCACTAGCTCATAAAGAGGGGTGAAATCAATCAAACTAACGTAAAAAAACGACGAATCTAAAACGTAAAAAAACGACAGCTATATGCATTTGCCAGTTTTCAGCAAAAATCTTAAGTAGCATATCTTGCTAGTTGACTTGGACTGTACTAGTCTTATATATGCTGAACAATAATAAAAAGTTCTCCACGAGAATTTGATTTTGTCATGCGATATGAAATTAGCCATAAAGTTGTCCCTTGAAAATTAGCATGAAGTACTAGTTACTTGCTAGACTCGTAAAGTTGAAGGGTCAAAATTGAAAATGGCATGCAATGCTTTCTAGCTGAAAAAATATTGATAATTTTTTTTTAATAATTGAAAAAGAAAAAGGTAATGGCAAGTTACTGTAGTTTGCTATCTTAGTTTATTTATATGTCTTCTGTTTTTTTACACCTGCAATTTGGTAGTCCCGAGATCAGGGGAAATGTGGGCCGTTTTGGGGCCCTACTGGCCTATCACAACAACAAAGAAAGAATGACTAAAGCAGAAGCCCACAAAAAATTTGTATGCGATGCTGCTTCTTGAACAGTAAAATATTAAAGAATGTTTTAATATATGTTCCCTGCATTTTTTAGGATGTAGAAACAATAATCTCAATGATTCTATATCCTCCTGTAGCGCTCCGTACCTAAGTACAAACGATGGGTTAGATTAATACAATAATTTAAAAGTTTAGATATGCAGTATTAAATTGGATTGATATCAGTGTTATTTTATAAGACACGATAAAAAATAGATTAGAATAAATTAAAACACATTAATACAGTATGTTACGAAATTTTTTTTATTAATTTAATTATTTCTTTATAGCTAACTATTTACATTATTTATTTTTAAAATTATGAAATTTATATTTCATTTTATGCAAAAGTGACAATTTTATATCTATTCATATATTAATATTTTATTTTTTATTACTTATGTTATATATACAACTTTAGTTTAGTTTGTAATATTTTAAATATTAAATTGACAATTGTAATGAATGTTTTTTTTTAACTACGATAAATATTTAATATAGTCTTAATTTGTTATAGTTTATATATTTTGAATTGACAATTATTAATCATTTAGAATTTTAGTATGTTGATAATTTTTTTAAATATTTAGTATATCATTTGAATATGTATTAATTTAAATAAAAATATATATATTTAAGCTTAGTAAACATGAATTAAATACAACACGGCACATATATGACTCAACACAAATATTTAACAGGGTAAATGTGAATGAAACAAATTTGACACGGATAAAAAAATAAAATATAAATATGATTAAACACAGGGCGTTGTCACACTTAAGTTTGATGATATTGAAGAGGTTTAAAGTTCCAACCAAAGAAATTGTCAAAGATGGAGTTGCTTTTGCTTGGTCCCACTTTTCGTGATTGGGCACCCAGTGCCCTTAATTCACGTAAAGAAAATGTATCAAGACTAGGATGTACATGACGTTTAAAAATCATGTATTTTTGTTGCTTCATGAATTTGTATTTTTAGATAACCGTTTTGGACTTCCAACTTAAGTGTGTCATCAAACTATATATATGCCAAATTATTCAAAAAACATAGCTTTTGAGGTGGGGTGGAATTAAATTGAAACAAGAATATCATAGAAAATATCTCTAGCTAAATATTAACAGAATTGGTAGACATGATATTCATCTATTTATATTTCTATATGATATAAATGGTAAAAGACTCATGAAAGTATAATGGCCATCGTCCTGCATATATGGGGAGGTTAAACGCCCATGGATACGGACTTTATCCCCAATCGCTTGCATATGTTGGTACTGAAAACTTGTGCCCGCATTTCTGAAACACAAAAAATGTGTTTTACTTTCTTTTAACGGAATGGGTTTACTTGTCAATCTTCTACTTTGCACGTTTTATATATGCTTTCTGATTTTGCTAGGAACTGCATCTCTGTAACACAAACATGAAACCACCTCTATCCGCCCCCATTTAATCAGGCTACCGTCTTTTCTCTTAATTTTTTTGTTTTGTTTTTTTTTCTTTCCGTGTGTGTAATAAGATTGGACGTTTATGAATTATATATATATATATATATATAAAATTTAATTTTAGAATTTAAATTTTATTTTTGGACATTACAGATACTTGATAATAGCTCGGATATATATATATATATACATGGATACCAGTAAAAGCTTTCGACCCAAAGTCTGAATTGGTCAAAATTGACTTCCCACTAATTTTGTAACTCCAAATGGTGCGTTTCAATCGGCTTCTCTCACACTTCCCCTCATTCAGCTTCGCCATCGACTCTCTCTCATTCCTTCATGCGTTCACTTTCTTCGCACCAGAAAAACCAAAACGCAGAAATCTTTTGCGTTTTCCTCCGTTTGCGTCTTTCTCTCTGCGTCTCCTTCACTATAAACAACTAACTTATAAATATTGATCTAAAGTTAAATTTTCATTCTTCTGTAATTAATTTTTGATAGTTTGTCATTTAGATGTTAAATAGTATTTGGAATTGATTGCAAAATGAGAATAAATTTGGTTCTGACACTACGCTGAGTGATTTATGCTTTAGACTTTGTTGGTAATGCATGATTAATATTTGGACTGCAATTTCTTTTACATGGATTGGATTTTTCTTTTGTTGGTACTAATTTGTGCTTATCGTTAATTCAGATTAGTAAACAATGGCCGATGCAGAGGATATTCAGCCCCTTGTCTATGACAATGGGACTGGAATGGTGAAGGTTAGTTGTTTGTTCGTGTCTTGATTGAACTCATTTTACAAGTTATTTATTGAGTTCACCAATTTTATATATGGAAATTTATAGTGAAAGAGATGCGGGGAGGAAGACGCAAACGAAAGAAGACGCAAAAGATTGCTGCGTTTTGGTTTTTTTAGTGCGAAGAAGATGGACGCGTGAAAAGGAGAGAGAGCCGAGTGGCGAACCTGAATGAGGGAAAGTGTGAGAGAAGCCGAGTGAAACGCACTGTTTGGAGTTACAAAATTAATGGAATGTCAATTTTGATCAATTCTGAAAGCGATTGCACTGGCACTCTTATGTTCAGTAGGCCCTACTCCCCCATAATTAACTTATAAAAGCCAATTTTTTTTTTTTTGTCTTTTTACTGATTTATTAATAATCCTTTTCCACCCTTACGTGCGAGCTAAATCAATCGCATTCAATCATTATTCTGCAGACTCGCCCTAGCGGAATTCATACCACTAGCTAGTATACTCTCTCTCTTTTTATTTTTTTCGAAGAAACTAGCTAGTCCACTGTATATGATCCCAATTTAATGCCGATCAAATAAGAATGAGTTTCTATTAATTAAGGCGCTAATTAATTTCTATTTTTACTTTTTTTTCAATTTATTTAAAAGAGTTTTTTAGAAAAGTTATTTTTCAATAATTTTGGTTAAAGGAGTTTTTGAAAACCATAAATATTTTTTAAAAATTATCCAAATATTTTTAAAAATAATTTTTTTAATTTTAAAAACTATTTTTGGCTTTAATCTTTCATTGTGAGTAAAAAAGAATGAAATAAAAAGATAAAAAATAAGAGGATTTGGAGGATAGCTAGATTTAGACAGCCATGTGAGTTTTGCATAATTGCTTGGACAATCATTCATATGTAACGTCACTTTCTAATGCATAAGCCATGGCCATCTTTTGTATATACATGTTTGGCGAGGGCAACATTAGGAATAGTAACCTTATTGGCCGGGGTTTGAGGTTTCATATGCTTCAAGTTAATTATTCTACAAAATCAGATAATAATACGTTCCTGATTCATTTGGAGAACCCGATTTATGGGGAAAAGAGAATTCCCTCTAACCTGAGCATATACATATAGGAATTAATTTTCAAGCGGTATATGATGGAACCTTTCTCACATCAAATTGTACATGATTTTTTTTCTCTCACTTTAAGAGACATTATAGTATTTAATTAGTTCTTAAATATCTTCAGTTATATGGTTGGATGAGAGAGAGAGAGAGAGAGAGGACATGTATCATATTAAAGTTGATTGGTGATAATAATTGTTGAATTATTAGAATATGACTTTTTTCCGGAATAGAAAAATTTGGACATGTATCGTAGCAAAGAGGTCCCGTGTAGTACAAAAAATTTGGACGGATTAGATTTAATACATTGACAAACATTAATGATGTGATGTCTGAACATAAATATATATATATATGCATACTAATTAACAATTAACCAACTTATTTATAGGCATTATATTATTAATTAATATATTCGTGACCGAACGAATACGGTGATGATCAAGTCACGAGATTAATTTGGTAACCAGTCCAAATAGTTATACATAATTTAGGATTAGGATAACCAGAGCACATGCAGCAAATAATTGCTATCCTCAAAACTCAATGATTCGAGAAACTTTTATGTTTGTTTCCATCATTTTCAACGACGCGCTATAATAAATTCAACAATCAGCTAACAACGAAACAGAAAAAAAAAAAAAACCCTATCATTTAAACTGGATAAATTCAGCCAGCTCCATCAGAACCAACATGCTGGCCTAACTTTTGAAATAATATAATTTATTTTTAATCAGCAATATTTAAAGAGAATGATGATCCCCATACCATATCCATTACGTATGGTGGCTACTGAGAAAACTACTTGATTAATCACTGCACTGGCTGCGAATCGAGGTTTGTGGCCACTATGGGGCTTCTGACTTGCCGCTTACTTTTCTCATCCACCCAATTGAGAAAACCAAAAACTATCGCCTCCTTCATCAGTCTCGGACCTTGAATGCTGAGCTGGAAGCCAAGTTTCTCATTCTTCTGTTTGAAAACCAACCTGTCGGGAACCACCCTCACTTCAAACCCATTCAGCTGCGTCACACTCGCGGCGTACGTTGCTTCTCCCTCGCCTACATTGGTCACAGTCCTTCGGAATTCCCGCGTGGTTTTCGAATTCGGGTTCGAACCGTTCGCATTGAAGAATGCGATAAAAGAAGGGTAGTTAAGATCCAAGGAATGCGGAGTGGCCGAACAGTCGAAAGGGAATGACTTGGTGATGACTTTAATCTGGTTTTCAGTGTAGTTTAGAGCGCAAAGAAGACCGATGTAATCTTCAACCCCGGCGTCGTAAACCAGTCCAGGGGATAAGGCCCTGTTGGGGTTGACGTGGCCAGCTCCGATGGACAGAGGAGTGGCCGGTTCGTTGTCGAAACCGATATCTTCGATGGGACCCTCAGCGTTGTCGGTGGGGTCGGATGTGGTCATGATGGCCGATCTAACGGCCGCAGGGCTCCAATCGGGGTGTGCACCTTTCAAAAGCGCAGCGACCCCGGCTGCATGCGGGCACGACATCGATGTCCCCGACAGTATATTGAATTTGCTGTATAGTTTATTGCCCTTCGAGTCGACGGCGACGGAAATATTGTCCGGCCACGAAGCCAAGATTAACGATCCCGGAGCCAAAATGTCAGGTTTCAAAACGGCCGGACAGCTGGGGGAAGGTCCCCGGGAAGTGTAACTGGTTGCTCTCGGTGCTGGCTTTGCGCCGAGACGCGTTACGGAAAACGCCAAGCTCGCTTTCGGGCTCTGATTGCTGTTGATGTAGTCCTTGAGGACTTCTCCATCCTTGGGATTTAGAAAAATAGCCGGAAATGGGCTCTGAAGGAACAGCTCCAAGTCAGTGATGTTTGTGATAAAAATGCCTCCGGCGACTTTTGCATCGGCGACATTGTCGAACTGGTCGCTTATGGAAGCGTTCCTGTCTTGGCAGACAACGATTTTGTTCCCGACCCCCTTCAGTATCTTAGAACTGTTGCAGGCGTTCAAGAAAACGAGCGGAAGCGGATCAGAGGAAGACGAATCGCCACCGGGGTAAAGAGAGGAGCCAGCGAGCGAAACTCCATTCTGGAGGTTGACTGATCCTTGAAAGTCTCGGTCAACGGTGCCGGCAGCGACAGTTAGGACCCAGGGAGTTCCGTTGTGCAAGGTGCCGAAGAAAGGCCCTTCGTTTCCAGCAGAAGTGGAGACGAATATGTTGTTGGCCAAGGCGGCGAACGTGGCAATAGCAATGGGGTCTTCATATAAAGGAATTCCATCCAGCCCAAACGACATGGACAGGACGTCGACGCCGTCATCGATGGCCTGGTCGATGGCGGCGATGACATCGGAAGTGGCGGAGCCTTCGTTCCAGAGGGCCTTATACATGGCCACGCGTGCACGCGGAGCCACGCCGGAAGCAGTTCCGGGGGCGTACCCGAAATAGGATGCGCCCTCGACGTAACTCCCAGCCGCAGTGGACGACGTGTGGGTCCCATGGCCATCTGTGTCCCGTGTGGAATTCACTGCGATGGTCACGTTGGGACTTTTGGCAACTAGGCCTCTGTTGAAGAAGCGAGCCCCCACGAGTTTCTTGTTGCAGAGGAGCGAGGAGTTGAATTGGGTTCCGCTCTCGCACTTGCCTTTCCATCTCGGTGGGATCTCAGACAGTCCCTTGTCGCTGAAGCTTTGGCTTTCGGGCCAAATTCCTGTGTCCACAACCCCAATTATGACATCCTCGCCGTAGTTCGAAACTGGCCATGCGCCGCCGGAGTTGGAATCGAGGCCGAGAAATTTGGGCGAATGCGTTGTGTGCACTTTAACAGGCAAGTCTCTGACCGAAGAAATGTAGCCGGGAGAGGCTTTCAATGCCTCGACTTCCTCTGGCAGCAGACTTGCGCTGAAACCGTTTAGAACGTGAGTGTAAGTGTAGATGAGGCTGGGATTAGATGGGGAAGAGTATTGGGTTTTGGGATTGGCTGTGGTGGAAAGTCTCGTAGTATCCGATAGAGAAGATAGAGTGGACAAATACCAGGAATGATGATTAGCGAAAGCTTTGGGCATGGCTAATAAATCCATATGAACTATATAGTTCTCGAACTGTGCAGAGACGATGTGGGATGTTGTGAGAAAGAAAAGCCATAAACAAAAAGTAAGATGATTAGCCATGGATATTGAGCAATAAATTAATATCGGGTGGGGGAATACTTTAGAAAGCAAGCACTGGAAAGCTGGCTTGTTATTTATGGAGAAATGCAAAAGTATGTGAACCTGAAGAGATATTCCTGATCCGAAGGCGTTGAATTTTTTCAACTAGTCCCATAAGGTATCTTAGTAGGGGACCCTCTAGCTAGGCTTCTGATTCGTGGAAATGCATGCTTGTACTTCAACCCCGGCCCAAACAATTTCTATCTCCTCCGCTGATCTATGTATCCACTTTATGATATTTAAGGCCATGAAGTAATCGACCTGCTCATAAGCATTACGAAATTTACCTTATCCACGCTTTACCAATGCTCAAGATTTCGACCCATCAGGACCGTTCAGTTTGGAAACCAAAGCTACATTAGGCAAGCATTGAAGCGCTTCGCATTGTATGGACCGCAACACAACACGCAAGGTGACAAAGCACAAGGCATGGACCAGCCAAAGAGCATGCCCAGGAAAGTGGAAGGATGTTTGTTTATACATCAATCTTGACTGATAGTTGAATATTGCCAGTAATTAATAAATTAATACATGTGAATTTATGGTCAAAATTGTGAGACTTTTCCATCACCATTTTGTTTCTTAAATTTTAAGACGAAGAAATCGAACTCATAACGTTCGATCAGTTTGGAGCAGATTTTGGGAGACAAAAATTTCACAGCTGATTGATAGCTAGTCCTTGGACCCCACCAGCCTTGAATTGTGCAAAAGTTAATCAAATAGCAACCGCAATATTTATTCTTCAATATAGTTAAAGTTTATTTTTCAATAAATATTTGCTTGGGCGACTGAAATGTCAATTTACATGAAAGTGAGAGTAACTTTTATTGGTGGATTATCATATGGATCACAATCAATTTCCATTAAGTTCCTCTAGACTTTTGTCCCAGCAATATTTTCGGGCACCAATTACGACATAAAGTATATTGCTACCTTTTTCCTCCACGGAAAAAGAGTATATTGTAATTCTTTTTTTTTGGTGAATGAGTATATTGTAATTCGTTTTTACTTTGACATGCTATTGACATGCTAAGAGTGTGGTAATTTTGTTATATTTATATGGATGTCTGAAGCAACATGCATGTATGTTCAAATTTCAAAATAAGTCTGACTTTAATATTTATATGAGATATAAATAGTTGAAGTTAAAACGTTCGAGGTTGAAATGTTCAAAAGTAAAAAATATTCGAAAATAAAATATCTGAAAATTATAGATTGAGATGTCTGAGAGTACAATTGTAGATAATAAAATGTCAGAGGATGATATTTTTCCGAAATATTTGTCCAAGAGTAATATTTATGACTTGGAAATCTTTTTCTCGAATTGTCCGATACACATTCACTGAATGTCCGACCATGCCCAAAGTTATAGCGAAGTTCACATTCAAAAGTTCTATGCTCGGACTTTTCTATGTTTGAGAATGGGAAGTATATGCAAATAGTTAAATGTGGTTTAATACCACATGTACTATCACCAACCCCTTCTTCATATACTCAGACATGAGATGCAACTGTAGAGTATCCAAAATAGCAAAGATCATATTTGGAGGCTCCATGTCTTACCAAAAGAAGAAATCAAAGTTGACTACAAAAATGTTAGAGAAATAATCACTTTCAGGCAGATGAGTTAATCTTATCTATAAAGATTTTAAATATATTGTGTTTTAGTATAATGCAATGTAATATTTCTACAAATACAATGAAATGAAATGAATGAAATGCTGATATTTTTACAATAACAAAAGCTCCATATTTTCTCTCTTTCTTATCTCTTCATTTTATTCCTCAAACAAAGTCAAAGCAAAATAAAACAAAACTAAAAAGTTACTAAAATTTTTTTTTTTAAAATATCTCAGCTAAACAACAAAAATTTAACATGTCAAAGATGTATTTTGCTAACTCTCATGGGTAAAATCAATAGTAACTATACACTACGTGCATGGTTAATTAATTTTCATGATCTAAAACAGCTTAGATTTGATGTCTCATGAGATGTGTTTCCTAGCTATCATTAATGAACTTTACCTCATTATTGGCTTCTAACTGGATAAATATATATATATATATATTATCGTAATAGCTTGCAATGATCTATGTTGTGGGCATTTTTGCCAATAATTGTGGGCTTAATATTTTAATTGTGGGCTTAATATTGTCAGTAATAAAGTGGTATAATAAACACATATTTCTAGTGTGGTGGGCCATGCATCAGCCCAAAACAACATTAAATGGGGACACTTGTCACCCATCCGAAAGGTAGAATTTTGAGGATAAATCTCAGCCCTTGATGCTTAAATAAAAGAAAAAATGAGGTAAAAAAGAGATGATATTTTTCCTTTGAGCCGCACGCAGCCCAAAAACCTACCTACCCCTATCACCTTCACAAGCTTTTACTCTTTTTTCCCCCAAAAATTTGGCAGCCTCTTTCTCTTGGTTTTTGGAGACCATTTTGGTCTTGATTTTGACATCTCAACCATTATTCAACCCATTTTTTGTCTATTATTCAAAGAAAAAGACAAAACACTGTTCATCTTCTTCCCAAAATCACCCAAATCAACCAGCCCCCATTCTTCACTATTTTCTCCCATTTTTCCATCATTGTTTTACTATTTCCTACATTATTTTCAGTCATTAACTTTTATCAACACATGGCTGACTTAGACATCGGAGAGGGAACGCCGCCACCACACTGGCGCCCCTCTAACCATTTTTCTTCCCCGGTTTTGCAAGATCCAAGAAGCCTAGTCCAAGACGAAAAATCACCACAACATTTTGGCGTCGTTTGTGGGAAACATTCGTTTCCATTTTTTATTTCATGTTTGTGGTTGTTTTTCATTTTTGAATTTTTTCCATTTTTGTTCTTGGTGAACCGGTTTGGGATATCCTCATTTTCTTGAGTCTTTTTGATAACTTTTGGTTTCTTGCGCATTCGTAACTCTCGATTTCTTGAGTTTAGTTAGTTTCATTGAGTTTTGCTGGCTTCTTGGTTTTTGCTGGTTTTTAGTCGTGTTATTTCTCAGTTTCTCTTGCTTGAGGTTAGTGGTTGTTCATCTAGCTCTCGGTTAGTAATTTTTCATTTAGTTTTCAGCTTGTTTTGCCTTGTTTTAGCTCATTTTTAGGTTGTTTGTGGTGATGTTTGGTAGAAAAGAAAAGAAAAAAAATAAAAATAAAAAAGAGAAGAGAATAGAAAACAAAACAAAAAATATATATATTTTTCGCCTCAGCACCTAGACAAACAGTTGGAACGGAACCTAGCTGAAGTTGGCTGAGCCGAGCTGAAGCGGAACCTAACTGAACCTAACCAAAGTAGAACGTAGCTAAAGCATCCACCCAAATCCTAAGCTTCAACCTCGGCCCCGCAGCCTCTGCCCAGGTCCCGAGTTTCAGCCTTGGTTCCATGGCCCCAGCCCAGTTCCCGAGCTTCAGCCTCAGTTCCATGGCCTTAGCCCAGGTCCCAAGCTTCAGCCGCAGACCCATGGCCTCCGCTTAAGACCCAAGCTTCAGCCCCAGACCTGTGGCCTCAGCTCAAGACCCGAGCTTCAGCCCCAGCCCCGTGGCTTCTGCTCAGGCCCCAGCCTCAGCCTCGATTCTGTAGGCTCAGCCTAGGTCCCAAGCTTCAGCCTCAGACCCATGGCCTCCGCTCAAGACTCGAGCTTCAGCCCCAGCCCCGTGGCTTCCGCTTAGACCCCAGCCTTAACCTCAGTTCTGTGGGCTCAGCCTAGGTCCCAAGCTTCAGCCTTAGACCCGTGGCCTCCACTCAAGACCCGAGTTTCAACCCCAGTCCCGTGGCTTCCGCTCAGGCCCCAGCCTCAGCCTTGGTTCCGTGGGCTGAGCCCAGGTCCCAAGCTTCAGCCTCAAACCCGTGGCCTCCACTCAAGACCCGAGTTTCAGCCTCAGACCTATGGCCTCCACTCAAGACCCGAGCTTTAGCCCCAGCTCTGTGGCTTCCGGCCAAGTCCCTGGACATCGGCCCAAGCCCTTGGCTTCCACCCAAAACAGTTTCACAAATGAAATACACTCACAGCCAGCGTAACCACACATCTCAAATAAACAGAGCAACAAACCTAAGGAATCTACTGTACATACATCAACCAATCATACAAATCAGAAGCAAAAGCACAAAAGCAAAGCAACAGATAGCAAGCAGCAACCATTTCGTAAAAAAAATAAAAAATTTGTACCTTTAGACTTGTGGCGAAGGCGGAGACACAACAAGGAGCAGCGAGGGGGAGGTTTTTTCTTTCCGTGGACCTGAAAAGAACCGTACGTAAAATATATAAAAAAAAAGAGTTAGATGAGAAAATGACGTACGAACAATCGGCAACAAAGGAAAGGGAAAAGAGAGGAAAGCGAAGGCTGACACGCAAAAGAGGCACCGCTTGAGCTACACAAAAGACCGAAGGAGAGTGGTGAGAGTCGGGGAGTCGCCTGGTCTTCAATCGACAAGAAAAGAAAAAACAAACAGAGGAGGAGAAAGGTTTTCTCGAAGCTCTATTGCAAAACCAGAAGAAAGACAAGAAGTGAAGAAGAAAAAGGAAAGAAGAGGAAAGAAGATAAGCCTACGGGCTCAATTGGCGCGCAAAATGCAGAGGCGTGTAAACGTGCGACGTGCATTAAATGCACGTTCCATCACCCCAGGAAAAGCTGTGCACACGCAGAAAAAATAATAATTTAGAATTCAAATTTCAAATCCCTCGATATTCACACCCACATGTATCTTTTATCTTTTAAAATTGACCTAGATTGAATCAATTTAGAAGCTATTGTTGTGGGCATTTTTGCCAATAATTATAGGTTTAATATTTTAATTGTGGATCTAATATTGTCAATAATAAGATGGCATAATAAGCACATTTCTCTAGTGTGGTGGGCCAGGCATCAGCCCAAAACAACATTAAATGGAGACACTTGTCACCCATCCGAAAAGTAGGGTTTTGAGGATAAATCTCAACCCTTGATGCTTAAATAAAAGGAAAAAAGAGATAAGAAAGAGGGGATATTTTCCCTTTGAGCCGCACGCAGCCCAAAAACCTATCTACCCCCATCACCCTCACAAGCTTTTTCTCTTTTTTCCTCCAAAAATTCGACAGCCTCTTTCTCTTGGTTTTTGGAGACCATTTTAGTCTTGATTTTGACATCTCAACCATTATTCAACCCATTTTTTATCTATTATTTAAAGAAAAAGACAAAACACTATTCATTTTCTTTCCAAAATCACCCAAACTGACCAGCCCCCATTCTTCACTATTTTCTCCCCTTTTTCCATCATTTTTTTTACTATTTTCTATATTATTTTCAATCATTTATTTTTATCAACACATGGTTGACTTAGACATCGGAAAAGAAACGCCAGGCACACCACCGGCGCCCCTCTAACCATTTTTCTTCTCCGATTTTGCAGAATCCAAAAAATCTGGTCTAAAATAAAAAATCACCACAACAATCTAATTAGCGCATTGTGCTTTTCTAACTTCAAACAAAATTTCGCATCTCACCCATACATGTAAGCTGGGAGGAGGTTTAGAATTCCACATAATAATAATATATATAGTGGTTAAGCATGCACTTAATAATTAATGTGGACAGCTATTGCTTTGTGAAACCAAACATATTAAATTTGATGGTAAGGGAACTTTTTAAGCAGAGAGTATTGCATTATAATATTTGGTTATTTTGGAATCAATAGTTTGGTTGATTGGTCGCTTCAATCCTAGTCGTTTTGTGGATTAATGTTTATAAAAATATGTGAAAAGGTATTTTTAGGCGAGGAATGGTATAAATTATAATTAAAGCGCAAGTCGATACTGGTAAAAATAACAACATTTTGGTAGAAATAACCGTAGCATGATTTGGACTTTTCTCTAAAAGAAAATAACCCAATTTCCTACACATTATTGGGTTTTTTTTTTTTTTTTAGTAAATTCCTACACATTTTGGTATTCACAATTGTATAGCACGCTTTAATATGACAGTTTATGTGGAAAGATCAATCTTTCTTTCTTTCTCTTAATTTGTTTTGTTCTCCCAAACGTTTTCAGGCAAAAAAATTAAAATTCATAACTTTTTCTTTCCTTTTTATGGTTATAAAATATTATTGTTTTAAAATATTATTTATCATCACCTTCAGTATAACCTAGTTACGTAACATTTTAAATGGTTACCATTAATAAATTTATTTTTTTAAAATAAAATAATTTAAATAATATTAAATAAAATTTATCATATAAATTATATTCATACTAGTAATTATATTAGTGGTAACAAATAGCAAAAGAAATATTTAAGTAACTTTACGTAACTACACCATTAATTTTTAATTCATCATTATTCCAAATCTTGCAAAAGATTTAAAAAAAAAAAAAAACCTATATATTTTTAAAATATTATTTATCATTGACTGATAAAATGGATCCACATTATACCAAATTGTAAATAAATGGACTGTAAAAAAAAATTCACTTTCTTTTTTGGTATAAAAACTCTAATATGGTAAAAGAAAAATAAACAAATAAGCATAATGCTAGTTTTGTTTTTTTATAAGCAGCATAATGCTAATTTTTGATTTAGAGCAGGAGATTCTAAAATATACATAAGATTCACAAGTTAGAAGATGCCTGGAAGCATCCAATAAACACAATACAGCAATACAATGCAACATAAAGGTTCGATGATATGATTTAGAGGGAGGGAGCTTTTGTGGAATGGTTTATTGGTCCCTAAAGCTACTGTTCGATGGAATTCATCCCCGTTCGACTATTGCTTTATTTATTTATTTATATATATTTTTTTGACGTCATTACTCATGTCAAGTTGGCGTTTATCCAGCGGTGAATAATTAAATTGTTTGGTCACGAGTAGGCTAATTATTTATTTTTCTTCAAAAACTCGCCAATTAGTAAATTTGCAAACAATATGTATAAATTTTTTTTAAAAAAATTATTTCAACTGTACTGAAAAAAAAATGTATTTTTTTTAAATGAAACATTTAAAACACATATAATATTTTATTCTGTATAAAATGCATCAAAAAAACTTTAATAAAAAAATTAGAAAAAAAATATATATATATATATAAAGTATAAGCGGATATGACAAAATTATATGAAGATTTCTAATCTCAATCAATATTGAACTATTGAGCCTTATAAACTGTTTTTGGCTATTCAGAAACTATGTCAAACAAGACCTTAATCTATATATGCTAAGTTTGTATATTAGAGTTATGCTAATCTATTTAAGTTTGGGACTTTAATTAGCATATAACTTCCTAGCAAATCAGTAACTTTGTGATAAGCTTGATTACTTGCATTTACCGAAGAGAATCTTGTCTAAAAAAGTTTCATTCCTAGTGACTGTATATATGTTTCAATTAAATGACTAGAGGATGTTATTTAAATTTTGGGAACTATGTAATTCTAAGTATGCTGTGCTAACATGGTATTGTCTTTGCCTTGTCACCATTAAGTTGCATAATTTAGATTAAATTATTGGATGCATGAACCATTTGAGCAGTTTTATTTTCTGTTTTTCCTGATCAAATAAAGATATTTCGCACATTAATTGCTGAATTTTGGTTGATGAAATTGCTTCCCCTAGAAATCCTTGGATTTACATACCATATCTGTCACATAATCATTTGCCACCGGAGAAGAAGTATAAAGTTGTAATTCTGAGGACCCATGTTAATTAATTGCAAATGCTTAAGGCCTAATGAAATTGCCCCAAGCTCCATATAATATGCCTTTTTGGTGTGCAATTGCTTTTCTACCCCAGATTTATAGGTTTTGGTGGACTTGGGAGAGCAAGTACCATGGGATATATACTTCTTTCAAGAATATATTTCTTCATTATTATGAGTTTAAAGTTTAAAATTGTTTTCCTAATCCTAGGACAACCTCTTTAAAGTTATTCTTCAATCTTTTAAATGAATCTTTGCTGTCAAGTTAACCGAGAAAAGCTTGTGTAAAATGGTGCACGGTATTTGGTACCGCTTCAAATAGTTTAATATCAAGTGTTAAATTTGATATAGTTTGATGCCATGTATTATATGACTTTCCAGGTCATTTTTATTATCAGTCAGCAAATTTTTTTTAGTATTCATTTCAATCTCTTTATTTTTCTTCTATAAAAACATTTACAAAATAATTAATAATAATGACATGGTAAGTTAAAACATACGCATTAAACTATTGTAAGCTTGTAACACTTGACATTAAATTATTTTAAGTGGTACTAGTTTCATATAAGTTTTTCTCCGAGTTCACCACTAGAAGCTATATAAATTCCACATGCCAAAATCATTTTACTAATAAGATTTATGGCGTTTTTTAACATTGCTTTTGAAAATAAAAGTACGATTTTGTATCATATTTTTTTTGGTAAAAAAGTTTAGTATCATATGGCAAACATAAGGGTCCACTCTGTTCATAAATGTTGTTATAGTGCATTGTTTCTGTCTTACAAAACGGGAACTTTTACTAATTTTAGTGAATAGCACAACAATCCTGAAAATTTTAATGCATTATTTTGTATTATCTTTTTCATGTACTTGTCTATTTTAGCAATAGGATTGTATTTGTCTTTGCTGATTTTTTTAGATTAACTAATGATTTAAAAACCTACCATTTCAGAATGTCAAATTTAAAAGTATAGATATTATGGAAATAATTTTCTAAGAGAAACAAATATTAAGCATCATGTTTCTAATATTCAAATTCGACTAATATCTATTCAAAGTTAGATATTGTGATCACATTATTCCCCAAAACCAAATTAAATAGATTTTTATTATGAGCCATCTCAGTTGGGAGACTTTGCAAAGTAATGAAATACAAAAACAACAAAGCTTGGGACAAAACTATGCTCCACAACAAATAAAAAATTGAAACAAAGGTAAATTCAAAAAACAAGAAGCAACAAATGTATAACACAATAGATTCAAATATTGATCTGATTTAAATAATATAATTGATTTTACAACTCTCATACAAATATTTCTACCTTGTTGAATTAATTAAAAAAAAACTTACAGAGTCCGACTTTAGTTTGACAAATGGTCCAGAAGTATGATAGAAGTTGGCACAACCTTGATGACAAACTTTATTTTAACACCTCATCTTCACTACTTTCAGATACTGCCAAAAGCCAAAAAAAAAAAAAAAAAGACTTGGAGATGGAAGTCTTCTTTCGTTTCTTGTTGGTGAAGTAAAACTAAGCTCATGAGCTTATTATCCTAGGTCGGAACAAGTTGATAGGATCCTTTTTTTTAGGTCCCCATGTCCCTCCCGTGTGGCAATGTGGGGGCATAAAATAGGAAAGAGAGGAATGGGGCTTCTCTCGCTTTTGGCATAGTGATCCCAGCAAGAGGCCCGCACGATGGGCTATTAGCTCGTGGTAGAGCGCGCCCTTGATAATTGCATAGTTGTGCCTATGCTGTGAGGGCTCTCGGCCACATGAATAGTTCAATGTGCTCATCAGGGTCAGACCCTTGTTACTAAGAAACTGAAAGAAACCTCAAAAGCGGAAGAAAGGAGGGAAAGTGAGGAAGAAACGAATGCAGAAACATAAACAAATTCAGAAACAAGGGGGACTAAACAGGAACAAGAGAAATCCATCGAAGAATATCATTTCCTTCTTCTAGCAGGAATATTATTAAAAATGGGAAAGTATGGAGTGGTTCGGATAAATATGCAATTATTACCTCACGCTCATTCTATCTTTTCTGCTTGGTTGATCATAGTAGTAGGCACATTAAATTTATGATAAAAATAAAATTATGATAAAAATGCATTTAGATTATATTATTCTTTTACAATATATATTTATAAGATAAGATATAAGAATATTAAATAAATAATGAATTTAATTAATATTTAAAAAAAACACTCTAATAAACTATATAGAATAAACTCTATAAACCTATAAAACTAAAAAGAAATAATAAAATAAATAAATAAATAAACTACTAAAATAAAAGGAAGAATTTATATTCTTCAATGGGTTCATCCAAAGCAATATGATAGCACTCAATTTTTCTGATCCAGCAGTTCGATCTATGCTATGATTTAGCATTCATGGACGTTGATAATATCCTCCCATTTAGTAGCATCATAAGGGATGGCATAGCCTTAAAGTTAAGGGTGAGGTTCAAACGAGGAAAGGCTTACGGTGGATACCTACACCCTTCCTATAAAGTAGTCACCACTTGAGCTACAGAAGATGCTTTTTGACCAATAGCTACATAAACGCATATTACATTTTGCCCGTCTTTTGTTCCATTCTCAAGTTTCTGAACTTATGAAGTCTCGTTTCTGTAGTATACCAATTTGTTAACATACCACCAAGCCATTTTTTAATAACATAATGATACCAAGCCTTTGAATCCGTTGCTTTATTTTTGGTACCAACAATTAAGAATTGTTTTTCCCTACTTGCTGCATCAAAAACTAAATCACAAACTTTTGACAAAAATCAAGTTGTTCTGGTAAGATTTATAATATGAATACCTTTAAGCTTTGCAAAAATATAAGGTGTCATTCGAGGTTAATTAATCATATAACATTTAAGAACCAAATCATACAAAAAATTGAAATTTAGAAATGCATGTAACAAACGTTAGTTGGCCGCTTTCTCACGTTGCAGGCATTTATGGACAAACATTTGACATCTCCTCCACCAATACAAGTTTCCCTAAAACAATTATAGACATAAATATTTAAATCATTGGTAAGAATCGAAGACCATACGATTTGTAGTTCGAAGTATACTATATCTGCAAAAATAACATAGAAGTTGCATTTGAAATGTATTAAGCTAAAGCAATTGCAAATACAATCAAACTGTAAGTAATGCATAATTAACACACCATAAACTATTCCACGTTCCTCTTCTCACTACCCAACCCAGAATAAAAATATACCAAAGAGTCGTAACAAGAAATACCGAATATTGGGTTAAACCTTCATGCTTTTTCTTTTCTTTTCACAAATTCTTTTGTTTACTTTCACCAACTGACCTGTCATCCCTTTCATATTTTCTCTCTCTCTAGAAATTTCTTTTATTGAAACAACATTCAACTATAGGGCCAATATAATCTCAAAGCAAAATAACAAAGATACATGAAGAAAAAAAAAAGGTTGTCCTTATAATACAAAATAACAACCTACATAAAGACTCAAACTCATTTCCACACATACATTATTTCCATCCCCCTTTTTGCCCATATCTTTTAGTGGTAGTGTAATCTTCATGCAAAGTAGTAGTTAGAGAAGAAGAAAGCTTGTGATCATCTTTAGAATTGGTTTCAATAGCAACAAAAGCAGAACAAAAATCAACAGCACAATCAATTTCTGATGGGTTATCATCGAGTGAAGCGAGGTTTCTTAACTCATACATTCTTGAAATTTTGAGTTTTTATCCAAAAAAAAAAATTTGTTGCAACAAGAAGTGCTTCTCAATCCTTGGCAACCGTGGTTGGGCTTAAATGGACTTTTGATTGAAGAAGAGAAGAGGAATAGGAAGAAGAAAATATAGTGAGAAACGGGCAATGAAATTGAAATCAAGGCGTAACAAAAGTGAAGCCATACACTGAGTCGTTCTAAATCCCTGAATAAAAATAAAAAAAAAATTAAAATAAAAGTTTACCCACCTCCCATACAGATAATAGACAAGCGATACCGATATGATTTCAAAAGTCATCCATCAATCAACCCTAAAATCTCTTAAACTCTGGAACAAATCATGCTTCTCTCGTACCTCTCTTTGCAAATACGAACAACTAAAGTCTCCTTCTCCAACAAAAATATAGGTTAAATGGGTCACATAAAATGTGAAAACTCTTTTAACTTACCATATTAGTCTTACTTTTATCCTCATCAATGGCTTTTGAAGCTGAAAAAAGAAAAGAAAAATGAAGAGACAACAACCAAAAACTTGACCCCCACTCTCATTTATATATATATACAAGTTCGACTTTGGCAAAGCATCTTCCTCTTCAAAAGTCTGAAATCATTTTCGTCTAAACCTTCATCTTCTTCTGCAAACTCACTGTCGATGTGATTGAGTGTCGAATAACACTGGTTTCACTACAAATCGGTGGCTTGTGAGATCAAACGATTTAGCTTTCACCTACGAATCGATATTTGTCTATGGCATAAAATGTCGAATGGTTTAGAATAATAGATATCTCTAACATAAGAAAACAACGTTGTTTTCTCTATTTAATTTTAAAAAAAAAAATTAGAAAACAATGTCATTTTTCCTCTTAAATTTATAAAAAAAAAAAACAATGAAAAAAACAGAAACTCACTTTAACTTCTATTCTCTTTTATAAGATATAAGATATTTTATATGTGTATATTTATTGAAAAGGGATCTCTTATTTTGGAGAAATTCTCATGTGACAAATGATTTAGGTTACGTCTTATCGAAAATTTTAAAACTAAAAGCCTAATTTGGCGAATGACAACTTTTGCGCTTGTCACAAGTTATCATGTTTCCCAAAATAAACGGACAAAAAAATCTATGGGTCCGTTTGTTAACCCATTCAGTTTTCATTTTTAGTTTTTAGTTTTTGTTTATGATTTATGGTTTATGGTTTATGGTTTATAGTTTATAGTTTTTGTTTATGGTTTATAGTTTTTGGTTTGTGGTTTTTAGTTTATGTTTTTGTTAAAAGGAAAAAAATTAAAAACAACAACTATTTTTTGATTTTTTTTTTAAAACTAATTATTTTGGTAACCATTATTTTTTTATTAATTTTTAGTATTTTTTTAAAACTTTATAAATAAATTTAAACAGGTTTTGGTCCGATTTCTATCCTGACTCGGTCGCTCCCAGGTTTCGGCCCCAACCGGGGAGTCGTGGGTTCCGGCCCGACCGGGGTGCCCTGGGTTTTGGCCTCGACCGGGCGAACCTGGGTTCTAGCCCAACCCAGGAGGACCCGGGTCCCAGCCTGACCTGGGAGGACTCGGGTTCCAGCCCTACCGGACAGTCCCGGGTTCTGGCCCGACTAGGTTGTCGCGGGTTCCGGCCCCGAACGGGCAGTCCCAGGTTCTAGTCCAACCCAGGTTCTGGCTTTACATGGCATTCCCGGGTTTTGGCCCCAACCAAGGATTCCTGGGTTCCGACCCGACCGATGAGCCCCGGGTTTCGGCCCTGACCGGGCGGACCTGGGTTCTAGCCCGACCCGGGAGGACCCGGGTTCCAGCTCGACCGGGCAGTCCTGGGTTCTAGCCCGACCCGGACAGTCCTGGGTTCCGGCCCGACCGGAGGGTCCCGGGTTCCGGCCCGATCGGGGGGTCCCGGGTTCCGGCACGACCGGGGGTCCCGGGTTCTGGCCCCAATCCGGCAGTCCCGGGTTCTGGCTCGACCGGGAGGTCCCGGGTTCTAGCCCGACCAGGGTTTTGACCCGACCGGGCTGTCCTGGGTTCCGGCCCCGACCTGGGCAGTCCCGGGTTCTGGCCGGACCGGGCGGTCCTGGGTTCTGGTCGGACTGGGCGGTCCCGGGTTCTGGCCGGACATGGCGGTCTCCGGTTTTGGTCCAGACAGGGCGGTCCCGGGTTCTGGCCCAACTCGGGTTTTGACCCGATTGGGCGGTCCTGGGTTCCGACCCTGACCCGGACAGTCCCGAGTTCTGGCCAGACCGGGCGGTCCTGGGTTCTGGCCGGACATGGAGGTCCTGGGTTCTGGCTCAGACTGGGCAGTCTCGGGTTCTGGTCGGATCGGGCGGTCCCGGGTTCTGGCCGGACATGGCGGTCCCGGGTTCTGGCCCGACCAGGATTTTGACCCGACCGGACGGTCCTGGGTTCCGGCCCCGACCCAGACAGTCCCGGGTTCTGGCCGGACCGGGAGGTCCCGGGTTCTGGCCCAGACTGGGCGGTCCTGGGTTCTGGCCGGACATGGCGGTCCCGGGTTCTAGCCCGACCCGGGTTTTGACCCGACCGGGCGGTCCCAAGTTCTAGCCCGACCCGGGATTTGACATGACCGGGCTGTCCTGGGTTTCGGCCCCGACCCGGGCAATCCCAGGTTCTGGTCGGACTGGGCGGTCCCGGGTTCTGGCCCAGACCGGGCGGTCCCGGGTTCCGGCCTCGACCGGGCGATCCCGGGTTTCAGCTCAACTGAGAGGTCCCGGGTTCAAGCCCCTATCGGGCAGTCCCGGGTTCCGGCCCCAATCGTGTTGTCCCGGCTTCCTGCCCGACCGGGCGTTCCCAACTGGGGTAGTCTTGGCTCCATATGGACGGTGCCAGTATTGGCGGTCTCAGTTTCAAACATTGTTCGAGTTGTCTTGTATTTTGACATTGTAAATGACAAAAAAAAAATGAAAAACTGAAAATGAAAATGACTTTTTAACGTTTTTGATTTGTTAAAGAAAAGTGAAAATGGTTTTTGTTTTTTAAAAAATGAAAATGGTTATCAAACGCATTTTTGTTTTTGGTTTTTCAAAAAAAATAAATTAAAATGGTTATCAAACGCATTTTCATTTTTGATTTTCAAAAAATTCAGAAACAAAAACCAAAAACCATAAATGAATGGGTTATCAAACAGGCACTAAACATATGGTTTTGGTGCTGTCGACACTCATAGTAAAGGACTAAGGAAGAAGAATTTCAAAGATATATATAATCCACTTTATGAGAGTGTCTTGGCCCACCTTTAAGTTTCATCTAGAACATCAGTTACCGTAGAAAGAAACTCATATAAGATATTCTAATTCATATGCTTGTTGATTTATATTTATAGCATATGAAAAGAAAACTTAATATATATTATAGGAAAAAAAATGATTAATTATATCGCCCACCAGTAGCAGTAAATTAAATTTTATTTTCTTAAAGATGGTAAAGCTAAGCCGCCGTAACTGTGGGGATAATAATTTAGATAAGAATATTAATATTGACTACCATAACTAGGTAGTTAATCCAAATCCATATATTTTTCCTGATTTGGTCCATCATTTTCGATGACGAATAACACTTGGCGTTCTTTATTACGCTTACATATATCATCATTATTTTTTTCTCTCTGCGTATAACCTAAGCTGGGGATATTATTGGACCCACACCAACTTCTATATTATCCTAGATTATAATTATCTCAGCTAGGCTTTGAAATTTCTCTTATTCTTATTCTTCACCTCTGCAAGGAATATTATTCTGTTTTTGCACCAATGACCACGGGTTGGTGCATATATTTAACAAAATTGATTAAGAAAAACTTGAAATTTTAGCGAATTCAATTTTTGTTTTTGTTTTTCGAAACCCAACTGTTAATTAAAATTCATAAAAACTTTTATTATTTAATTCAGGAAAATTTTACAATTCCTTTAGACCCATAAATTAATATTATATAGTTGCAACAGAAAATTCATTAGTATCCTTTTACTTGTAGTTCAGAAATCGAAATAAGACAAAAATAAATAAATTGCATTTTGATATTTTGATTTGTAGGATGTTCTAATTTAAGCCTTCAAATACAACGATTTAGATCTTCAATTTTAAATTTGTTGTAGATTGTTCTAATCTTCAATTTTGATCAAACAAATTGATGACGGTTTTCTCATTGATTAACTTTCTAATATCTTTTTTTAGAAATTCTGCTGCAACTTTTTTAGCAATACTATTATTAATTTGTTTGGTGAAAATTGGAAATTAAACCAATTTGTAACAAATTTAAATATTGAGACCTAAATCAGTACATTTAAAAGCTAAATTCCTAAATTGTAGAATTCTACAAATTAAAAAGGGTTTTGCACAAATGCACCCTAACCTTTCACCATTTTTGCAATTTGGTATATGTCCTTTATATTTGACACATATGTGTCATGAAGTAACAACTTTTAACCTTGTTCTTTTCTTCCTACTGAAATCTTCACAGAATCCATCTCCAACAACCCTTTTGCAGACTTTACTCGCCAGAATCTCAAACTCCTTTTACACCTCCCTCCCAAAATCACTGTTCTCACAGCTTCATTATGCATCATCCTTTGCAATCACAACTTGGTCGCCATCGACAGAAGCCCGGACACAACCACTGTTGAGTCAATTTTTTATAGGTTGGCAATTTTCATGAGTTAAAACACTGAGTTGTAATTAGAGTCAATCTTAGTCAGCATCAGTTCATTCAACGCTTTAAGACCAAATCTCAGTTAGGAATGGTTAGTGACTTAAATACCTCAGTTTAAGGTGATTAGGCAGACACTCTTGCACAATATTTTTTTTTCAGATAAATTCAACTTTGTTCTCACTGTTTTTATTATTTCAATTGGATTTATTGTTTGGGTATTTTAACATTGACTTTATCTTTGACTTTGACTTTTTAGAAGTCAAAATATCCAAATTTGACAAATTGTTGTCCACAGTTCAAACAATAGGGATCAATGATTCAAACAATGAGTGGAACACTTTTTGTCGTGCATTGTTCGAACCATATAAAGTGTTGGTCGAACGACGGACTCAGTATTCGAACAAAACTTGTTCGAATAATCTCTCCGAGATCTATTTTTAAAACACCATTCTCACTCAGGTTTGTTCAAAAGAGAGAAGAGAAAGAGCCCCAAAACACTATTAACAACCCTTTCAAGCTTTTCCATTTTTATTTTTGTGTTTTAGGCTCTAGGGATAATTTCCATACACAATTTTATACATATTTTTAGTTTGGATTGATCTTTTCTTCTTTGTATTTGTTTTCTCTCCATTTTTCATAGGGTTTCAATGTTTTCCCTCCTAGTGAGAGAGACATTAGGCTTTTCTAGAGAAGGAAACCCTCAATACACTTTCATTTCATACATTCTTTCCATTTCCCTCTGAGGTTTGTTGCAATAGAAGCTTAGAAATGGATTCTCTTTGAGAGGAAAGTAGGGAAATAGCAGCTCTCGAGGCGTTCTTGAGAGGAGCTACCATTGCAATGGTATAGGAGCACAACCGCCTTATCCTAAGATAGAGGATCAGATCACCCACTACCACAGTAGATTGGGATGCTGGGTATCATCTCTTATATGTCTATGTGTGATTGTATATTCCTTTATCTTAGTAGATTAGATTCAGAGGTGGTGGCTTTAAACCGTGGTTTTTCTTCCAACAGAGAAGTTTTTCATGTACAAATTTGTGTGTGATATTTACTTTTCTACCATTTATCTTATATATTTAATTTTTGAATCCGACTGATTAGGATGACTGAGTCTTCAATTATTGATTTTATTTATTTTATTATATCCGTGTGGGAGGATATTGTGTCCTCGACTGCTGTTATATATTATGTGTGCTATCTATATTGGAAGTAGGGGGTTTGGAGATGATGAAGTAGACATAGGCTCCAGCATGTTCCTTCATTATTTCATTATGCAAAAAGAGACAGAGAATTGTTCAAAAGCCTATTCAACTCCCCTTCTAAGCATTTTCAGCTTTCTCACTCACAAACACAAAAAACACATCAAACGCTTTACAGAAAACCACAATTACAGATTTTTATACTTTTTTGACATTTCGACAATGACAGTTTTATATATATTGGGTTTTTTTGTTTTATTTAAATTATGATTATTTGATCATTTAACTATTGAGTGGGTAATTTCATTTCGATTTGATCATTTAATTATGGTTATTTGATTATTTAATTGCATTTTTGATTATTTCTTGATTTACATATCTATTAGTTTTAAATGTTGATTTATTTCGTTTTTGGTTTCTTTATTTCTGCATGGTTTTTAGAAACAGTGTTTGGGGATACTAAATGGGGTTTTCATAAAAAAATAAAATAAAAATGGAAACCTTTCAAAATGAGAGACAGTGAGGTTCTGACATTAAAGATTTTAAACGTTATGTATTTATTTTTTTTGGAATATATTTAGTCAATCACTAAGATTTATATATCTCACTCCTTTGGTTTTATCATGTTCCCCTAGGTCCTACCTGATAGCTGGAAGCCCTACCACCAGCATCACCTGTCTTGCTCCACCCTTTTGCAATAATTTAATATTTTATTTTGTTTTGTTTCTCACCTTCCCTGTGTTACAATTCTAACTTTAGTCTGAATGCTTAAGACTGTATTATCTATTTCGTGGTTGTTGGTCATATATATATATATATATATATATAAATATATATAAACTGTTTATCCCATGTTGTGTTAAGCTTGAGGTGATCAAGTTTTTCCAGAAAAGGTTCAGCCGGATGCTATGGAAGAATTTCCAAGGAGGTTAATTTTCCTCAATCGAAGCCACTCTGAGGTCCTAGCTAGAGACGTTCCCAAGATGGATCCCAACTTAATATGCCCTAAATTATATGTAAAAACAATAAAGTTCCTTAAACAATTCTAACTAATATTATTTTAAGGATTGGCACGAAACAAAAAAAATATGAAATTTAAGAAAGAAAGAAAGAAAATCACGAATACCCTCATCAAGTATTTGAGGTATTAGTAGAGGCAAGAAAAGCCATACAAACTGTTTTTTCAGTAAATGATTCTAAACTTTAAATTTTCTCATCTTAGTATAAATAATAATAATTATTAATTTCAAAAGGAAATAAATACAAGAGAATTTTAAAAATTTCCACCTCGGTGTCCTAAATCTACGATCTTTTCGTTATAAGTGTGAGTGTCAAATTAAATAAGCCAACTTCACTTGACAAGTATTTTGAGGCACTAAAAATAGGTGCAAAAAACCACTTGTACATGAAACATTGGAGATTAAGGTCAATAGGTTTCAATTTTTTTTTATTTTTTTTATCATTACAACAATTTCTAATTTTAAGGTAAGGGGGCATTTTTCAAACTCACAATTTCATAGAAATAAGTGTGAGAAGCTTACCAACTGAGTTAACTTCACTTACAATTAATTTCAAAAGTGAAATAAAAAAAATAAAATCCCCCAAATTATGCGTCAAGATAAGGTGGGATCCAATGTTTAACTTTGGAAGATAAGCGTGATTTAAGACACATGCATTCATGTGTATCTATTGGAGAGGATATGATACAGCTGCTTTATGCACAACCACCAAGAGTACGAACAAAAAAAAAATTTAATAAATTAATTTGAGAAACAACTTTGTCCCCATCTTCTCACAGAATTAAACTCTTTTTCATCTTCTTCATTCTCTCTCGTTATTGCTCTTGATTTTTTGTTTTTCAGTCTTCGTGTTTGCAGTTCAAATGGTCCCGATAGATTATTAGGCATATAGTGAGCTAGAATATTGGTACAGTATAAATAGATATATTTTTAAGGCCATTGGGTTTTGTTGCTAAAATGGTCCCCAGCAAAGCAGGAATTTAGGTTTTGATCAGTATGATTTCCAGGGAAAAGGAAATATGTTAAACAATACTGAAGGGACCACTTTTACATCAAAATTCTCCCAAATTTCGTACCTTAATACTAAATTACTAGTTCCACTTACCAACAAAGTTTTTTATTTTTATTTATTTACTTTAAATATCATTTCAGTCCAAACTTCAAAAGGTTTGGACCACTGTTTTTGCCATCTTTTCATATGTAACATGAATAGCTATATCCTTTATGTATAATTTCTATTACAATTTTGTGCATAGAACATGCATATATGTTTATATATATATATATAGACAAATATAGTTTACAAATATATTTTTCATCCATTAAAGCTGGTAAGGAGATACTCTTACTCGACTTGCATAACAATATTTTTGGTTAATATATAGCATTTGGACCTTCCCATCAAGACCCATATTCTAGTCTTGGTAGAAAATCTAAATATTTGAGGTTGTCTACTTCTTCTTGTTATGCAATATGCATGGGATAACGACATTTGTGTATTGTATAAATACAGTACTGGTGAAATATATATTTGTCCAAAATACAATTTATTATTGTTTTGTTGTTTGCACTTTTTCTTTGTAGACTAGTGAATATCATGATCATAACGTTTTCAGACTGTTGCAAGCGATGATAATTTTTTTAAAGGATGAGAGGACTCAAAATCTCATATTGTTTTAAAAAAAAAAAAATCAGTGACTTTTTTACTTTTGACTTGGAGTACTTTTTCTGTTGTAGAAATGTTCGAACAAAACCAAAAATGTATCTTCTTTCTTAAACCCAATTATAATATATATATATATATATATATATATATAGTACCCATTTGTTTTTAGGACACGTATATATTATATACATCAATATCATTTAAACTTTAGGGAAAGCATTTGTTTTATTAATTCAAGATTAATTCTTTCTAGTGTACGCATAAAATATTTTCTAGTCATCAAATTACGGAGTATGGATTTGAAGTAAAAAAAATTAAATTGGCAAAGAAAACAATTAATCAATTCGACGAGTTGATATAAGTAAGCTAGAGGATTTATAATAATGGGTAAAGAACTAATCTATATAAAATTTGTTAAAATACATCATGATATACAATTTATTCAACAGTAAATCTATCATAATTTATGCTTAAGGGAATTTTTCAAAACTTTATAAAGGTCTGGCAAAGTTGAAATTCCCCCCTCCACTCTCAATATCATTAAAAAAACAAAAAATGAGTAGTATGTAGAGAGCTCCATAGCCTACTTAAACTTTATTTAAATAAATGAAGTGTCAGTTGCATTTTTGGTACCTTTTACAAACTTAGAGGGTTTTGCAATATAGGTCCTCAATTTCTTATTTTTTATTTTCAGATTGATTCTAATCTCAAAATTGATCAAATAAATTGATAGCGATTCAGTCTTGAAACTTGTAGTAGGGTTTATGATGAAAGAAACTAAAGAGTTGATGAATAAGACGAAAGCAGTCATATGGATAAAATTGTTGTCAATTTGTTTGGCTAAATTGAAAATTGAACCAATCTGTAACAAATTTAAAAATTAAAGATGTAAAATTACTTTTTTTGAAATTTGAATGTCTAAATCACAGAATACTAAAAGCTTAGTAAACCAATATGCAATTAACCAAAAACCAATCATCGTACTAATGCCATAAAAGATTTGAAATTTATAGGTTGTATGCACAAGTACATTTATATGTTGATTGTGAATGCAAGACTTAATTGATATTTATCTTAAAAAAAAAGGGTTTAATTGTACAAATCGAAATTAATTAATATACACAATAGGGAACAGTCATTTCCCAATGTAATTAAATTAACTAAATATATTCCAATATCTGTTAGAAAGCCAAGATGCAATCATGCAAATTATTATTATTATTATTATTATTATTATTATTATTATTATTATCCTGTAGTTAAACTTGCACATTAGACCTTCAAGTTTCAAATGTAATACATTAAGCTTCTAATTTACATTTTATGCCACATTAAACCCTCAAGTTTCAAGTGTATCACATTAAGCTTTCAATTTATATTATATGTCACATTAGGCCCTCAAATTTCAAATGTAACACATTAAGCTTCTAATGTACATTTTCTTTTACCAATTTTAAAAATATAAATAAGAAATTATCTAATATTATTTTCATCTAAAACTTTTTATTTCATCCTAAATTGCTAAAAAAAAATTATCATGAATCTTGTTATCCTATATATTTTTCATCATGATATTTTTTTATCCTAAATTACTAAAAAAATTATCATGAAAATTTATTTAATCATACATTTTTTATCATGAAATTTTTTTATTTTAGGATGAATAATTTTTTTTGGAGGAATAAAAATATTTTTTTAAAATATTTTAGAAAATTGGTAAAAGAAAAGAGTTTTAGAGTTATTATACTGCATTTAACAAATTATGTTAAATTTAATTTAAATCGACTAAATTGTAATTTTTTACAAAGTAGAAAGTATTAAATGTTTAAATTAATTGTAGTGCTTTTTATTTAAAAATAAATAAAAATTTTAGAAGGTTTTAAAGTACATTAATTGTTTATTATGGCATAAAATATAAATTGAAAGATTAATGTGACACAATTGAAATTTGAAGGTCTAATGTGTTATAAAATGTGAATTAAAGGCTTAATGTGATACACTTGAATCTTGAAAGCTTGATGTGGCATAAAATATAAATTTGAGGCTTAATATGATACATTTGAAACTTGAAGATCTAATATGCAAGTTTAGCAAACTATAGGGTACTAAAGTGCATTTATCCCTTATTATTATTATTATTATTATTATTATTATTATTATTATTATTATTATTATTATTATGTATTAATTACACTTTAATACTTTCTATTTTAAGAAAATTACACCTTTTTCGTTTTCAAATTTAAAATGTTACAATATTAAACTTCAAATTTCAGTTTGTAATTCACCAAAAAAAAATCAATTTGTTTCATTTCGGTTCAATAGAATGTTTTAGCTAATAGTAATTAACAATCCGTTAGAATAACAATATTAGAATTCAATTTATTGCAATTTAGGCCATCTTGTTTTAGTTTGTTGAAATTTAAGCCCTTTATTTATAAAAAAAATAAATAAATAAAATTACATTCCAATACTTTTAAACTAAGGATGTAAAAATAGCTCGAAAGCTTAAAACCTGATCAAACTCACCTGATAAAATTGTGAATGCTATTTTATATCCGAAAAGTAATCTCGAATGTTTTACGAGGGAGAGTCTAGGATGTTTTCCATAGTGGGGTACGAATATTTAGATCTTTGGAATAAAAGAATTATTAAGCCTTCCGAGGGAGCAATTAAAGTATCGGATATTCGTAATTACATTAAAGTTCCGAGTGTATCAGGCAGATTTTCTTACCTAAAAGTCCGAGCAGGCGTCTTGAAACTTGTCTAGGAAGCCCAAACATCAATTTCGAAGTGTTCTAACATGTGCTGAAAGGAGGTGAAATGTCAGTTGTAACTGTTTCGAGCTCAATTAATTCTAAAGCAATAATGGGAATTAATAATCATCGAGAGCATTCATTAGACAATTATAAGCTCATAAAGACATAGAAATATACTAAGAGTATAAGTAAAATGTGAGAGCTGAAAGGTGAGGAGGAATGATTCTTTGAGTTTACTAGTACAAATCATTTTTGTGTGTGATAACTTGAGCGTCGGAGTGCCGTTGGCAGGTACCACACATGTGCTGTAATTTTTTATTCATTTTCATATAAGAGTGAACAGAATCAATTGGAGACAGAAAATTGCAATCACAAAAATTCAGTTCAAAATTAGTCCAAGCCTGAAATGGCTCGATCTTGAGCCCGTCCAATTTTTTCTTTTGGCTTGAGCTCGGGTTTTAAATTTCTAGTGTAAACCTGGTGCTAAGTCCTACTCATTGGGCTACTCATGGCTAATTCGAGATTCAACATGATTAGTTAGTCCGATATAATTTTATAATTTTTTTTATATTTTCTATTCCATTTATTTTATAATATATTGTACTTGTTTACTGTTTATCATATTCATTTTACATATTTTGTAAATATTATAAGATAATTTATTATTTTTATTTAGTTATTAAAAATATTTCTGCAAAAAAATTTCTTTCAATCAAATTTTGAAAAGAAAAAAAGACCTTTGACTCCAAATTCAGCAATATGAAACCTGAGCTTGATAGTTGAGCATTAAACCCAGTTCGACATGGCATTTAAGATTTGAAACGTTGGTCTCGTCCCGGCCGACCTAATTTTTCTCTCTAGCCGAAACCTGCCCAATTTGAATTTTTAGTTTTGAGACGGGCTGTCTTTATCTCAAACTGTTAAACTAACCACTGTTTGTCAAAAATCCACTTGGCTTAAAATAGAACAAATTGAAACAGTATAAAGTAGAAGATTTTAAATTTAAATGTTGAAAATGTACATTTTCCAAATTAATTAGTACAAAAGTACAATTAATCCAAAAACAAAAACTAAAGTGCTAGAACTAATTCCAACTGGATAATTTTTTTTTTTCTTTTTTCGGTAAATAATAATTGCAACTGGATTTGAAATATCAATTAATAAATAAATAAGTAACAGAGGTTAAACAAAAAAAAAAAAAAAAAAAGAAGAAGAGCCGTCACCAGTCCCTAAAAAGTGGGCAGAGTAAGGGAGAAAGAAAGCTCATCATCCATGGGGTTTGGGGGGTCCCACTCCCAAGTCCCATCCTTTGAGCTGATGTCGTACGGACTGTCACTGCATCTGTGGCCCAAATTGGGACATCAACTACTGGACTGTCCCATTCTCCCAATCACGCTTCGACAACGCATTTTCCAAATTCCACACTGTTTTCCCAGAATACCCCTCTCCTTTCCTCTCTCATTATTTTGTTCTCGTTCTCTATTTTTTTTTTTCAATCCCATATATATGCAACACACCCCATTCTGCTTCCACATATTAAACTAAAAACCACAAAAATAGAAACACACCCACAACACCAACACCAACAACTACACCAAAAACACACCCTCTTCTTCTTCTTCTTTGCCTTAATTTTTCTTTTTCTTTTCCAATCTCCTCGGAAATGAACCAAAATTAGATTAGGGCTAGCTTCTCGATTTTCTTTTGGGTTCATATATATATATATATAAGAAAAATAAAAATAAAAAATGGGGAGGGGTAGGGTTCAGCTAAAGCGGATCGAGAACAAGATAAGCAGGCAAGTAACATTCTCGAAAAGAAGGAGTGGATTGCTGAAGAAGGCTCATGAGATCTCTGTGCTCTGCGATGCTCAAGTTGCTTTGATTGTCTTCTCTTCCAAAGGCAAGATCTTTGAGTATTCCTCCGATTCTTGGTTTGTCTTCTTTTCTTTTTTCTTTTTCTTTTTTTATCAGCTTTTATATTAATGTTCTGTCTGCTTTGCTATATTTTATTTATATATTCTTCTTCTTCACTGTTACACTGCCAGCACTATTGTTAAGGATGATCTTCAATTTTAACTAGTTCGTGTCAGCTATTGCTCAAGTTTAAAATACTCTTTCTTCATCTCTATCATACGCAAAAGCACAAACTATACAGAATCATAAATATATGGAGTACTTGTTTTATTCTGAGAGTTAAAAATTAATATGTCCTTCAGACACGCTGGCTAAGTACTGCACTTCAAAACAAAGCTTTTAGGTTTCTGTTTTTGTCTTAAGCTTCGTCCTCTTCTATATATAGCCACGTATTTACATGTACATATATATATGTATATATCAGATCAAAGAGCTAGCTGGGAATATTAAAAAAAAAAGCATCTCAGTTTTATATATTTACCTCTTTTTTCTTTTTTCTCTCTCATATATAGATCGTACTGATTTTTATCAGAGACATGACACTGCAGTTAATGGTCAAATCAGCAGTGGAAACCTTTTTATGAACAATTCAAAATGTTAGCACAAAAAGACAGATAGCTTTTTATGAGGAGATTGTTATTGTATCTATCTATATATATATACATAGTTTGTTTTCAGGTGTCGGACTTGAGTGAATCGTTCCTTGAGCTATGTGTCATGGAGCGTGGCGTTTTCCTTACTTGGTTTTGTAACCTAGGATTTTCATATACTATATCTATATATATACTTATATATTATAATATATATATTATAGCTATAGTATTGGTGCAAATAGGTAAGAGCTAGTCCTCAATGATTTAATTCATCAATTGAGCTGCACAAAAAAATGAGAGAAAGCATTGGTCAAGTTAGTTATTTAAAATTCCTACAAAGATTTTCCACCTGTTGTTATATTATACATAGGTCCATTATTCAAACAAAAGTACCAATTATTCAAACAATTGCGTAGAAATAATTAGAACAACAATTTATTATTATTATTATATATATATATATACGGTTTTTCAATAGTATAAAAACATGTAAGGAAAAAAAAATACAGTACATATAAAAGTAAATTTAATTAACTCAAAAATTTAATCTTTTAATTAAGTGAGGGCTAAGCCATAACATTGAAGGAAACTTTTAGGATACATTAGGAAATGAAGATTGTTTTTAATTTGTTGTAATAGAAAGTTCAAATAGTTAAGAAGATCCTTATTGTTATAATAGAAGAGTAATTAACTACTCCATTACAATTTTCTTTCCTTAATCATAAACATAAAATAAAGAGTTTTGCTTTAATTTGTTATTATTATCAAGTGAAGTTGGTCTAATGACAGGCCCCTGTACATCTACACTATAAGATAATGGGTTCGAAACACGCTTTTCTTTTTTTTGTATTAGAAATTATTATTAGTAATCATCACAAATGAGATTCACATAGCATTTTTCTAAAATAAAGCTAACAATGCCACTGGTGTAGTGTCCTCTAGAAGACACTAAGCTTTTGGCTATTGTTGTTATGTTGTTATGATGTTATGATGTTAATAGTGCAGTACTATTTGGTTTTTGGGTTGAATTCTATAATTACTTTAGTCTTTTGTTATTGATGATGATAATATATATATATATATGAATGATCCGGCACAGATGATCCTAACTTAAAGATATCGTGCGGATTCAAGCGTACATAGATTTGGTCTCCTAGGAACTATCTTCTCTTTTATAATATATAGGTGACGAAATGCCTAGCGTTGCCACTTTCCAAACTAGATTTTAGTTATAAAATATGATAGCAATGCCAGAATGTATTGAGTTCATTTGATTAAATATTATACTATAGTTATGTCATGATAAGATGGGCTTCTCCTTGAAAGACTATAGTATATAATTTGATTAAGGGAAAAAAAAAAAAAAAANAATTAAATATGTGGGGGGATTTTCACGGATTTGTCCTACATTTTTAATTTACTTGTTTACTTTCTAGGCGTCATATTCATTTTTACATTGTGATCACACCAGGTTATAGTTTAGTTATATTTGGATTTTCAAATCCTGAAATCTTTCCTTTCTTGTGAAGCATGGAGAGGATTTTGGAACGATACGAGAGATACTCATTTGTAGAGCAACAGCTTGTTGCTAATGGTTCTAACTGCCAGGTAAACATTATATTCACATATAAATTACTTACGTATTCCTTCTACTATGCGCATATCCGTATTTTTGCAAGATTCGATATTGTGTAATTTTGCTATATTACATATAATAAAAAATGAAGATTACATGAAATCTGGTTTTAAATACACCGTACTTTAACAAAAGGATAATGCTAGACAAATGAAAACATTGGTTAAATTTATTTATCAACTGGCAGATGATTTATCAAAATTTAATTGTTTTATTTATTTATTTTAGCTCACTCATCCATTTAAAAGTTCAATTATCCATGTTTTTGTTATATAAATATGTTAACTAATGATATCTTATCACGTATCATTTGGTAAATAAATTTAATTAATATTTTGATATTTGTAGCATTACTCTTCACACAGAATATGGATATAGGATTTGGTAAAATTTCCATTACTTTGGTTCCTTTTCAAACTACATGCCCTTCAGAAATTTACAACTAAAGCAATTGTAAACTTGTTAGAAAGATTGATACATAATACATATTTACCTCTTTTTATTATTATTATTATTTATTATTCTTGCTTGGTGGTCTTCTATTCCTGTTTTTTATGCTTCAGTATATCATGAAGATTTATCTGGTCAGAAAGTAAATAGATTTGTTTAGTTACTGGCTTATGTTTAGCTTTCTTTAGCATGGTTGCTTTCTAGGTACTCTTTTTCCTATTTGTTGTTTTTCCTTTGGAGTTTTCTCAAACAGATTTTAATGAAGCCTAGGTGGTTGTATTTATTTTTATAACAGTTTTGGATGTACTACTTTTTTATTTTTAATAAAACTTGCTGATTCACCTTTTGAGCATGGAAGTATCAACTTAGTTAGAATGCATTTCCTCTAAATTTTTCAAGTAAATCATTATTATTATTATTATTATTATTATTATGTTCCTAGTCTCATCAATTTACTTAAGAATCTAGTGAGAGATAAGTATTACATTATATTATTTTATTTTATATTATATATATACATATATATTATATTATTTTATATTATATATAGACATATATGTATATTATATGTATGTATGTATGTATAATCAATTTCCAATTAGGTTTACCTTATGATTTTACAATTAGAACTTCTTTTATAAATTTTTGGAGCTAAATTTAAAAATACAATTATGGTTCTCTTGTTCCCTATGGTTCACTTTCTCTAAATAGAATTTTAATAGATCATTAAATCCATATTTGACCACTAAATGTGATAGACTAATAAAAAAGGACATTTAAAACTATCATATCTACCTCTCTGGGGACTGACTTCATATACAATAATATTCTATTGGAACTTAATGTGTGGCAAGTTGGAAAACTAACACTTTAATCAATGAATTAAACCTAAAAATCTAGTTGAAAAGCTAAAAATCCTTAGCATTAGTTATGTCAATAGGCTCTTATTAGATCAATATATATATATATAATATCTTAATCTGTTGGATACATAATGACGTGAAGTGCTAAAGGTTGTCACTTGTCCAGTTAGATTTTTAAATTATTAATTAATATGATACTTTCATTGATACATTAGTATATTCGCTTTTTTTATGTTGGGAATGCGTTCTATATGTGTATTTGCACTGCAAATGCAATGTTTATGAAAAACAGTTAGTGAGCAGTAGCGTATTTAATAAACCTTGAAATTAAAGATTGTTTAATGTTTGTTTTTAGGGAAACTGGACTCTGGAATATCCAAAGCTGATGTCTAGGATTGAAGTTTTACAAAGGAACCTAAGGTACTGCCTTAATTAGACAATAACTGTAGCTGCTGCTTGGTCGCTGAATTTACAATTTTTCTATTTATGCTATGTAATTATATTGTTTATAAACAGCATGAAGAACATTAAGTCTTCGAAAACTAATTACCAAAAATAATTATTACTCAGCCGGTGATAAACTGGTTAGCTTCTCTGCATGTGAAAAAACTTAAAAATAAATATATGTAATACTATGAGAACTGCTTTGTTCTCAACCATTAAAAATAAAAAAAAAAAAAAAAAAAAAAAAAAAGAGAGAGAAAGTGAATAGTTCATGTTGTTTTTTTGCATACAAATGAGGTTCATTGTAATGGGGTGGCCAGATCCTTCATATACATGTGTGTGCATGTGATTAACAGGTACTCATGAGGTTCATATGTATTAATTCTGCTTTATTTATGTATGTGCTTTCGCAGGAACTTTGTTGGACAAGACCTAGATACATTAAGCTTACGAGAGCTTCAAAATTTAGAGCAACAGCTCGATGTAGCTCTTAAGCGCATAAGAACGAGGAAGGTAAAATAGCAAACTTTGATTTTAATCATAGCTAAATGCATGTCATATTTGAAGTAAATATATAGCTTATCTCTTTATATGTATTGTTGCAGAACCAAGTGATGCATGACTCCATTTCAGAGATGCAGAAGAAGGTATATATATGGATGAAACTGTGCATTTAATTACCCTTCTTCTTTTTTATATTTTATATCTAACAAGTTTCTTATCAGATCGACCTGATATGTAATATGATACTAAAATCTTTAATCACATTTTTGTTTGTGACCTGTAGGAGAAAGCATTGCAGGTCCAAAACAACCAGCTAGCAAAGAAGGTAACTTTTTTTTTTCTTTTTTTTTTTTGGCAATTTCCGCATAAATAGTGTTCAAAAATCTCATTTCATAAGATCAACGCAACAACTCTGCTTTCTTCTTCTTTGTTTTTCAAAAAAATTAAAAATTAAAAATTAATCCAGCTGAAGGAAAATGAGAAGATCAGCGTAGTAGAGAATGCACAGAGGGAGCAGCAAGGCAGTGTTCCAAACTCATCAACAATCATGCTACTGCCACCGCCACTTGCTTCGCAAACTGTCAGGTACTCTTTCGGAACTGAATGTTTAGTGATAATGTACATATGAATTTCTTACTGCATAAAATAAAAAAAAAGATTACATGTCTTTCAAAAAACATGAAACGAAACCATATGAATGTAGTACAAAATGAAAAAACATATTTGTTTGGTTTTGTAGAGCTAACTTATCATAATGATGCAGTGGTGCTTTCCAGGCAAGAGGAGCCATAGATGAAGATGCTGGAGACCAAACTCGACCCATCACCAACACGCTTATGCCGCCATGGATGCTTCACCATATGAACAAGTAAAAAGGACATTGAGACTATTAATTTCCAGCTAGTTAAGTAGTACTATTACAGCATAATTATAAAAGGGTTATATATGGGAAAGGCCAAAAAATGTATCATCATCATCAATTCAATAACCCCTTGCTCTGTAAAGCCTGTATATCGCCCTTAAACTATTTGATGCACAAGCCAACTGACTTGGCATTATATAACAGGGAAGCTTAGGTTTGTAAAAATATGGCTTTGCAGATTAAAATTGGCCTTCATAATAATTTCTTATTTAATCAGTCAGTGAACATGCTGAAGTGCATTAGTCCACATATAATTGGGTAATATATGTGTTATGATCATACAATTTTGCAGGGGAAATTAAAACATGTCTAAATCACACTTTTATTACCAGCTAATTATCTGCATTTAATTTCTTTTTCCAGTGGATTTCAGATGAAAATAAACCAAACCAGTTTTATGCAACCAGAATTTTGGTAACATTGATAATGCGGTGCCTTGCTGATTAGGCAACCTTGTAGAAGGACAGTATTATAGATTTGTATTCCCTTCAGTAGGTGAGAAACCTGCCGAAGCGATGAAGTTATCTTGGATAACTCAATATTATCAAAATCAGAAACCTTAACCTTCAAGTTTAAAAAAATAAAAAATAAAAAATAAAAAAAAAATAAAAAAACTACAACAACAACAACAAAATCCTGTAATGCATTAGATCTGTTAATTAAGCTCAGTCTTAATAAAAGTGATACTACATACAATATTTGAAACTTTAATATTTAAAAAAAAATTAATTTCTTCGTTTTAAAATGCAGATTTTTGTTAATAATTTATTATCAAAATTTATTGTTAAAATAGAATCAGTCAAAAGTTAGAAATGATAAGTACTGTTTGTTTTTTTTTTTTTTTTTTTCGGAGGACATATTATTATGATTTTAAAACAATTATGAGGGCCTTTAAGTCAATTTAAATGTGTTTGACTTTTCTTTAGCACCTTATTTCCCTTCTTTTGTGGTTCTTCAATGATTTAGATGTCAAGATTAAAGATACCGATCTTTTTTTTTTAAAGAAAATAGAAAATTTTGAATACTTATACAGTACAAAATTAACTTGTTAAAGTAAAGGCTTAAGCAAAATAAAAAATAAAAACTTTTAGCGTACACTAAGACCATGAAGATGGTCTTATTCGTATAAATATAATGGAGAGGTCAAATGGAAATATTTTTACAGGTATAAAGGAAGAATAATTAAAGTCTCCTTTGTTTCTTTTTCGCCTAAGGCTAAAAATAAAGATTGTAAATATTACCACCTTTAGAATCTTATAATTACAACAGCTCTTAAATCTTTTTAATTCTTGACTAAACTGGTAAGGAGGGTGAGTATCATAAAATACAGAAAAGGATGCTTTGTTTTCGTTTTATAGACTTCGATGTGTTTCTTCAAATCCTCCCACCGCTGATCTCATCTTCATACCCACAAGCACCACCATCAAGCATATGTTCCCTGCAAATTACCAAGAATTGACAACATGGCATCTTCATCGTGCATAAAAACTGGACGTAAAACAACATTCACTATCGAGGATATGTAGCAAAAATCCTCCGAATAAGTCAACATGCATTACCAATAGAAATTGCATACCTGATCGAGACGTTCATAATTTTTTTGGGGACGATGAAAAGGATATGTTACATTCAGATTCAAAGATCAAGTGAAATTTATGATAGTTCGATATGATGTTGTGGTTGGAAATGTGAGTGCGCTAGATGCATATAAGATATGATGACGGCAATACTAAAGGGAGTAAAGATATACAACACATAAAAACTATAAGTAAATTGGAAATGCAAGCCCAAATAGTAGTGCAGAATTCCTAAAAAGCTTACAATGACTTGCACATGAAATTAATCTTCAAACACACACTTTTATAATATATTTGAGTTGGATAGATTATTATATAAGTACAAAAAAGTGACCCTTAACATCTAATCATCATAAGGAACCTTAATCCATAACCATACATGAACCATAATAAATTCTAGATACATGAACTATTCCATAAAAAGAACACCTGAACATTTAAAAAAACAAACCCCAAAAAACATGAATTTTTAGATATGAAATTAGACGGTTAGAAAATTCAAGAAAATTGTAAATTAATATTTCCAAAAGTTCTCATTTATAATATCATGAAAACCCCAGAATATGAGCATACTGGATTCCTCTATATATGACAGGTTACCTGGAGACTACAAGAGACAAGGTAACTCAAAAATGTGCAAGAAATTTCTGATTATCTATCAAGCCAGCTCAAATACCAAGTAATTTTTAAATTCGCAGTGAAAGAGACACGTGTATCCTTTGATTAGCAAAGAAGAGATATTATCATAAAGGAGTTAAACAGAAATCAATACCTCAGTCTTTCACAGAGACGTGCTAAAGCTTCTGCTCCTGTTCGGGATGCAACATCTCCAACTTCAGAAGCATTCGTTGGAGTCACACTATCTGCAAGTCTAAATTCACACAATTCCTTCAAGGAAAATGCATCAGTCAAAACAGCTGAATGGCCCCCACCGGCTGCTAGTTTTCGAACTTCCCCAACACACCTGCAATGTGAGACCTCCATTAATATAAAAGTATCTATATAATTATGCAAGAAGCTTTTGACAATTTAATTATACCATACCAATCAACTGGTGATGGATACCAAGCATAAGAAGATTTTGCATTAGCTGCCTGACCATAGCTATTGTAGCCCCATCCATGTATTCTTCCATCCCTAGTGGATATAAGAGTGTGCGAGTTTCCACATGCAACAAGATGCACACCAGTTGGAACAACCAAAACAGGGATATTACGGAGAAGAGACTCAGATTCATTAGGAACGCATGAAAAAAATCCAGTTTGAGGGCCAAGCCCTAACTGCCCTGCTTGACCACCACCCCAAGCATAGAGTGCTCCTTTTTGAGTCACAGCACATGTATGTACGCCGCCACATGCTATATCCTTTATGAGTATTCCATCAAGTGCAACCACTCTCCTTGGCAATAACTCTTTGTCCCCAGACTGAAGAGAACAATGCCCAAGTTGACCCATGCTTCCCAGTCCCCAAGTATATCTGTGATGTCCAAAGCAAATTATTGTGATCAATCATATACAGTAACAAAAATATGGCTTCAAAAAGAATTTAATTACATTTATCACTAGCCCCTAGAGTAATTATCACAGTAAAAATATATGAACTCAAGAATTAAAAATTCACCCACTTCTTAATTACATTTATCACTAGCCCCTAGAGTAGTTATCATACAATTTATCCTTCGAGTCACATGTATACTCAGCAAGGCACAATCTTGTAAAATAGAAACATAAATACTAGGAAAATGTATATTTTGGTAGCAGGAACAGCACAGTAGGGAAGAGAGACTTGCATATCGAAATGCATCCATTTTGCATGCATCCTTTCTCCTGTTTAGTTGTGAGATTCCCATTGAAGGCTTTTCCAAACCTTTCAAGTTAAATGTGCCATGCGGATAACCACATTCTCATGCCTAAATGTAGAACTTAATCTCCATCTAAGAAGTCCTTTAGATCACTTACACCTCGCCTTTTTCAGATATAGCTGCTGTATGGTACTCCCCGCATGACACTTGGGTAATCTTCACAGGCTCAGGAGCTTCATCAAGAAACTTTGCATATGCATTTATCACTTGAGCTCCCTGTAACCCTTCACATGTAAATCCTCTGCCAAGTTGACCAAATTCATTGTAGCCTGGTTTATCAGATCAATGATTAAATTCTAATTAATTGGTGGCAGGAAAGAAGTCAAGAACTCAACATTCTCTCCTAAAGTTGTTTAATTTATCCATCAATATTCAATAAATTGCACAGCAAAAGCAAAAATACACCAAAAGGTTACTTTCAACAAAAGAATAACATAATTATGTTTAAGATAGCTAATGAATCAAGAATAACAAATACCCCAGGCTTGCAGCAGGCCCTCCTCTGATAGAGCCACCACATGAACTGCCCCACAAGAAACTTGACGGATAATCTGAAAAAGGTTTTCTGATAAGTAAACTCATAGTCTGTTAATTATCTCACCTTACAAACGTACTCCATTATAAGATCATTTCTCAAGTATAAACATTCCATTGAAATGAATTCATCTTACTCCTCTTATACCTGTTAGTTCAAGACTATTCCTTGACCTCTATAGAAATATTAAATGCATGCAATACCACAACATCGAATACACAAACCTTGTTAGCTGTCTAAGTAATCTTCTCAAAACCATATCAACAATTAAACAGTGTTTCCAAAACCAGAAACAACTTACTCAGGTGAGTAGCAACTATAAAGTTGCTATTAATTACTTCTTCTTTTTTTGTCACAAAAAAAGAAGTAACTATAACTTAGTAATATAATATCCAAAATTCAAGCCAGGCGAGAACCCCAACAAGAACACATGCCTTTCAGGTGATTTCTTTTAATAAAATATAAGCATCTTAGCATGCAATTTGAGAATTCCATGATTCAAAGAACAAAAAGGAAGTAAAGAAAAATGCTTAATTAAATGCCAAGGTAGAATAGCATATATTTTCTGTCTTAGCTTATTTATATTGAGTTTAAAAAAGCTCTTCTCAATAAATTTGAACTCAAAGATTCTGATCACGAGATCTATAACATACCGTATTTTGAGAAAAGGCTCCCCAGTATAAACGTGGAAAATCCGATCCCTATATATGAAGAAGGGAAAAAATTAATAGATTGTTTTTTATTTTTTTTTATTTTTTTTTTATTTATTTTTTTTGTGAATGGTTGTTATTGGTCAAAAACAACAAAATAAACAACGATGCCAGAATGTAAAAAAATACAACCTGATTTTGCCCCCAAACCCATAGCCTACTTCTCGAGATGGTTCCATCATTTTCACGAGGTTCTGCAATAGCAGCAGTACAATGTGCTCCACAAGATACAGATTTGACAAACTCTGCTTCCAATTGCTTCACTTTTGTTGGGTATTTCCTACCCTCCTCAGTTCCATCTCCCAGTTGGCCAAAGCCATTAGCTCCTGGTCAACCATGTACAGACATAGTTCTTTATTGATTATGACATAAATTCATCAAGAAACTTATACATTTTATTTTTGCTGGTTGGCGCACACATATTATTAAAAAAAAAAAAAACGGAAGAACGGAAATGGTTCAAACAAACAAGGACTAAAAGGACATTATTCAATAATCATATGGCCAACATATTCTAACTTTAAAATTTATGACATAAAATCAATAGGGATCAAAGATTGAGCCATCATAAGCATAAAAAAGACCAGATCCTAATATCCAACATTTACAAAATAACAAAACCTTAAGAGATTCGAGTAGTTAAAGCCACTTCCATAGCTTCAACTTCTATTAAAACCATGCTCCTCTGTAAATCTAACCAATCCCCACCAAACAAAAAATAAAAAAATAAAAAGGGTTCAAAATAACCAATGGAAAAGTGGAAAAGAAGAATACCCCAAGTGAAAAGCGAACCATCTGAGGCGACAGCTGCTGTATGCTCACGGCCACAAGCTATATCCAACCAGCGCGAATTTGCCCCTGCTGGGCATCCAAAAAGCTCTGGAGGAAGCTGCTTTGGAATCCTCAATTGAAGTTCTTTCCCCTCCCTACCCGTCTGTCCCGACTGGTTATAACCCCACACGTAAATTGCACTCTTTGTTGGAAGGCTCGCAGGTCGGATGGTGCCAAATATATTATCCATATCCAATCGATGTCCCTAACAACCCGATTAAACTTTTAGGAGATTAATTAATCGCATCAAAGTATTTGATATGACGAATTTAGATAATGCAACAGAGAAAAATTTAAATACTTGAAATAAGATTTCCACTCAAAATCTAAAATTTCTTTATTGGGTAAGCCAAAAATGAAACTTTAAAGTAAATAAAAAATCTTCATTATGCAGAATGATTCTACCATCCTCAAGTAGAACTTGATTAAAGTTTCGTGTTGTTCTAATTTCCTAGAACCCAACGCAGATAAAAGTCAAAGCATGCCAAATGTAGTAGTGGGATGAGAAATGGAAAAAAAAAATGTATTTCTCGTCAACGAAACAATAAAGAATGTGAAATCAAAATCCCAAATTTCGGGTAACAACGAGTTTGGGGGTCCGAACTGCTTAACGTTAATCAAATAACACAGAAAAACAAATTCCCGAGAAAGAAGCTAACAACGTACCTCGCTCCCTCAATACACAAATTCAAAATTCGGTTTCTGCGGAAAAAAAGAAAAAATAAAACTTTTGGTGGTATTGCAAGGAGAAAGAAAATGAGAGTGAGTGGATATTTTTGTCGCAGGTCCGACAACTTCGGAATTGGGGCGGGTGCTGTGTCGTTGCAATCTTATAGGACCTAAAAGGTCTTGACCCAGATGCCCAGTTCGAAAGTTCTAGACTCGGATATGTGTTATGTCTAATGTCTAATGTTAAAAAAACTTGAGTGGTAGTTAAAATATGTAAATTTAAATTTTTAAAAATATAAAATAATTTATGTTATTTTAACATTCTTACGTTTTAATTATGGAATGTGTTAGAGTTAGTTGTATTCAAGGCACGTGTCAGTCTTATAGCTTAGAATTTGTTACTTTGGTTTAGTCAGTTCACAGGGAATAACTGTCTTCCCTTTTTTATTAATTATGTTTATAAATAGACATTTTTGTACTTATTGATTAATTAATGAAAATAAAAACTTTCTCCACTTTTCTCTTTCGAGCTTGTTCCCTCTTTGGTTCTCACAAGCTTAACATGGTATCAGAGCCTTCTTCAATAGCGATTCATAGGTCAGACTTCGTTGTTTGAGTTTGATCTTTGTTCTTCTTCATACTCTGTATTCTCATGTTTTTTTTTTCAATGAAATTGTTCTTCATTTTCTGATTGAACGAATTTAGAAGAGGAATCACAGTTAGGGATTCATTGTTCTTCATCTCTTTTCAGTTTCGATTTCACTTTTCTCGTTGCTAGAATTGAAGTAACTAGTTAATTGTTGTTCAGAATTTGTTGTTATTTCGCTTTCTGTCTTCAATTTGTGAAACACATGGAAACTGAAAAACAAAGTAATCAAGTTAGTCAAGCTGTAGTAGTCATTGATTCCACACACGAATTGTTCCTTCACCATGGAGATTCGCCAGGAGTTCAACTTGTATCTAAGGTGTTGGATGGTGAGAACTACGGCCATTGGAGGAGGTCAATGGTGATAGCCTTAAGGGCTAAGAACAAATTAGTTTTTATCAATGGAACATGTGTAGAGTCTGAGATGAATTCACCTCTGAGATCTTACTGGGAGAGATGTAACAGCATGGTCATATCCTGGCTAATACATGCTGTGAGCACTGAAATTGTAGAGAGCATTGTTTATTGCTCAACTGCTCATGAGATCTGGAAAGAACTTGAGCAAGGGTTTGGAAAATCAAATGTTGCTAAGGTCTATCAAGTTCAACGAGATTTAAACTCACTCAGCCAAGGGAATCTCAGTGTGACAACATATTTTACTAAAGCCAAACGATTGTGGGATGAACATAGTTCACTGGTCATTATACCAAGCTGTTCATGTGGTTCGGCTCAGGCTTTCTCAGATTTGGTTCATAAGCAACAAATTATGCAGTTCCTGATGGGTCTGAATGAAGCATATGGTACAATTCGTGGAAACATATTAATGATGGAACCCTTACCTGGTATTAATCAGGTCTATAATATACTTCTTCAAGATGAAAATCAAAGAGAAGTTTATGTTCCAAGTAACATTGTGTCAAATTCAACTGCATTTGCCAGTAAGAATGAGGAAAGTTATGCTTATCATTACAAGAATTCTGGAGGTCAAAGAGGATTTCAAAGACAAAATCAAAATGTACGCAAGAATGTCACTTGCTCTCACTGCAAAATTCAAGGACACACATTTGATTCTTATTATAAGCTTCATGGTTATCCTCAAGGGTATAAGTTTAACAGGAACAAAAAAGGAGCAGTTAACTTGGCACATACTACTTATGAGGGTTCGAATGCTAATAGTCCACCAGGAATTACAATGGACCTTTATGCTCACTTGGTGAATTTGCTAAACAAGAGCAATATGGAATCAGGAGACAACAAAAACGAGTCCTTTGCTACTAATGCCTTCCTCGCAGGTAATAATACTTGTTTTCTTTCTGCAGTCACCAATCTAAGTTGGATCATTGATAGTGGAGCTACAGATCATATTTCACCAAACCTTTCTCTTTTTTCTTCATTTACCACCCTTTCAAATCCTAGTTTTATCACAATGCCAAATGGTAAACAAGCTAAAATTCTTCATATAGGAACTGTTTTGTTATGTCCTAACATTACTTTACATAAAGTTTTACATGTGCTAGATTTCCAATTCAACTTACTTTCTGTGCAAAAATTATGGACTGAATTACCTTGTCAAATTTTTTCACTTCCACATCTTGTTTGCTCCAGGACCCTACAAAGAACAAGCAAATAGTTATTGGTAGACAAATTGGTGGTCTTTATCTTGTGGATCAAGATTCTTGCAAAGTCTCTCATGGAGTTAATTTTGGTTGTTTCAATTTGTCTATATTTCCTGCTTATTCTAATAATGATGTAATCACTGGTTTACAATCATTGTCAAACTATTTTGTTCATTTTCATTTGTCTGTACCTAATGCTTTGCATAGTTGTATTTCTTCTATACCTAAACAGCTCAATAAAACAGAATTATGGCACTATCGTTTGGGACATTTATCCTTTGATTCAATGAAAAATATCGTTGATCTTTCTTTTCCTTTTAATTTGCAATCAATTTGTCAAGTGTGTCCTCGAGCTAAGATGCATAAAAAGTGTTTTCATCATAGTCAAACCAAATATACTCATGTGTTTGAGCTTATTCATGTAGATACCTAGGGACTCTTTCATCATCAATCACAAAATGGATATAGGTTTTTCCTTACCATTGTTGATGATTTTTCAAGATCAACATTGACACACTTCATTTCCCATAAAAGTAATTCCCTTTTTGTTCTCAAGTCTTTTGTTGCTTATGTTAAAACACAATTTTAGACATGTGTCAAGATCATTAGGACATATAATGCCTTAGAGTTTAAAGATCAGTTTGCCAACCAATTTTATGATTCAAGTGGTATTTTACATCAAACCACTTGTGTTGACACTCCACAACAAAATGGTGTTGTGGAGAGAAAGCATAAACATCTACTTGAGACCGCTAGAGCTCTTTTCTTTCAATCTAAAGTGCCTTTGAAATATTGAAATGAGTGCATACTCACTGCTACATATTTGATAAACAGATTTCCAACCCCTGTTCCACATTATAAATCACCTTATGAGATTTTGTTTGGTCTTAAACCTTCTTATTCACATCTTAAAACCTTTGGCTGCCTTTGTTTTTCTTCTACACTTAAAAGACAAAGGACAAAATTTCAAGATAGAGCCCACCCTTGTGTTTTTCTTGGATATGCATACAACCAAAAGGCTTACAAAGTTCTTGATCTTGACACAAAGCAAATTATTATCACTAGAGATGTCATTTTTTATGAATCTTGCTTTCCATTTCATCATTTAACTCATTAATCTATTGATTCAGCATTATCTTTTCCTATTTCCGATTTTACTTAGTTTGTGTATCCTTCAAACTTTCCTGTTTCTTTTCCTTCTAATTCAGTTTCTCATGAGCTTTCAGAGTCTCATTCTTCTTCTCTACAAACTGAACCGATTCATATTTCAGTTTCTCATGAGTCTACTTCTAGTCCAGCTACTTCATCCATTTCTGTTGTTCCCTCTCGAAAATCAACCAAAATTTCTCAACCTCCTAAACATTTGCAAGATTATCTTTGTTCCAATGCTGTTAGTAATCCTACCAATACAATTTCTTCTCATTGTTGCAATTTTGTTACTTTTGACCAATTACCCTTCTCTTCTAAGGCCCATATAGCTCATTTTAACAATTTTTTTGAGCCTACCACTTATACTCAAGCTACTCAAGATTCAAATTGGATTGGTGCTATGCAAAAGGAACTTGCAGCCTTGCAAGACAATAATACTTGGGATTTGGTTCCATTACCTCAAGGTAAAAAGCCAATAGGTTGTAAATGGGTGTATAAGGTAAAGTTACATGCTGATGTAGTTTGGAGAGGTATAAAGCAAGGCTGGTTGCTAAGGGATTTACACAGAAAGAATGAGTGGATTTTTCTGAGACTTTTTCTCCTGTCGTTAAGATGACTACCATTAGAACAATCATAACTGTTGCTGCTGCAAAGAAATGGCGTTTATTTCAACTTGATGTTAATAATGCATTTTTACATGGAGATTTACATGATGAGGTTTATATGCAGGTACCTCAAGGTTTGTCTCATTCTGAAAATATGGTTTGTAGATTGAAGAAATCTCTCTATGGCTTGAAGCAAGCATCTCGACAGTGGTTTGCAAAGCTTAGTCAAGAGTTACATTTCAGAGGGTATACACAGTCTCGAAATGACTATTCCTTGTTTCTTAAGAAAGCAAATGGAAAAATGACTGTATTGGCTGTTTATGTTGATGACATCCTGGTCACAGGATCATATCAAGAAGAAATTAATAATTTGAAGGCTCATTTGAACAGTGTGTTTGGGATTAAAGATCTTGGTTTATTGCATTTTTCTTGGGGCTTGAAGCTTCTCATTCTGCAGCCGTTATTATTTTGACACAAAGGAAATTTACTCAAGATTTGCTCACCAGTTTTGGAGATGCTACATGGAAATCTGTTTCTACACCTTTGTCTCAAAATTTAAAGCTTCTTCCTGATCAAAGAGACCATTTACTCGATGCTACTCTTTATAGGACTATTATTGGTAAATTGAATTTTCTTACCAATACTAGGCCTGACATCTCATATGCTATTCAAACTTTGAGTCAATTTATGTAAGATCCTAGGCAGTCACATTTACATGCTGTTCATCGTGTTCTTCAGTATCTTTCTGGCACACTTGGGCAAGAAATCTTATTAAAAGCAGATTTTGTATTGAAGTTACAAGCATTTTCAGATTCTGATTGGGGGCTTGTCCTATTAGTCGACGATCAGTGACTGGTTATATTGTACTTTTGGGATCATCACCTCTTAGTTGGAAGTCTAAGAAACAATCAACCGTGTCTAAATTTTCTTCGGAAGCTGAATATAGGGCCATGTCTCAGGCTGCAGCTGAGGTTACTTGGTTGGTCAGATTGTTGGATGAACTTAGTTTTGATTCTTTAAAGCATGTTACATTGCACTGTGATAATCAGAGTGCTTTGCATATTGCAAAGAATCCTATCTTTCACAAGAGGACGAAGCATATAGAAATCGACTGCCATTTTACTCGAGACAAAGTGCTTGACGGTTTACTTGAACTTTCTTATTTGCCTACAGAATGTCAACTTGCCGATGTCCTTACCAAAATTTTAAGTTCAGGCCAACATCAACTGCTTTTGTCCAAGCTGGGAATGGTTCAAACATCTCATCCTCAGCTTGAGGGGGAATGTTAGATTTAGTTGTATTCAAGCCACGTGTCAGTCTTATAGCTTAGAATTTGTTACTTTGGTTAAGTCATTTCACAGGGAATAATTGTGTTCCCTCTCTTATTAATTATGTCTATAAATAGACATTTTTGTACTCATTGATTAATTAATGAAAATAAAAACTTTCTCCACTTTTCTCTCTCGACCTTGTTCCCTCTCTGGTTCTNGTTGACACTCCACAACAAAATGGTGTTGTGGAGAGAAAGCATAAACATCTACTTGAGACCGCTAGAGCTCTTTTCTTTCAATCTAAAGTGCCTTTGAAATATTGAAATGAGTGCATACTCACTGCTACATATTTGATAAACAGATTTCCAACCCCTGTTCCACATTATAAATCACCTTATGAGATTTTGTTTGGTCTTAAACCTTCTTATTCACATCTTAAAACCTTTGGCTGCCTTTGTTTTTCTTCTACACTTAAAAGACAAAGGACAAAATTTCAAGATAGAGCCCACCCTTGTGTTTTTCTTGGATATGCATACAACCAAAAGGCTTACAAAGTTCTTGATCTTGACACAAAGCAAATTATTATCACTAGAGATGTCATTTTTTATGAATCTTGCTTTCCATTTCATCATTTAACTCATTAATCTATTGATTCAGCATTATCTTTTCCTATTTCCGATTTTACTTAGTTTGTGTATCCTTCAAACTTTCCTGTTTCTTTTCCTTCTAATTCAGTTTCTCATGAGCTTTCAGAGTCTCATTCTTCTTCTCTACAAACTGAACCGATTCATATTTCAGTTTCTCATGAGTCTACTTCTAGTCCAGCTACTTCATCCATTTCTGTTGTTCCCTCTCGAAAATCAACCAAAATTTCTCAACCTCCTAAACATTTGCAAGATTATCTTTGTTCCAATGCTGTTAGTAATCCTACCAATACAATTTCTTCTCATTGGTGCAATTTTGTTACTTTTGACCAATTACCCTTCTCTTCTAAAGCCCCATATAGCTCGTTTTAACAATTTTTTTTAGCCTACCACTTATGCTCAAGCTACTCAAGATTCAAATTGGATTGGTGCTATGCAAAAGGAACTTGCTGCCTTGCAAGACAATAATACTTGGGATTTGGTTCTATTAGCTCAAGGTAAAAAGCCAATAGGTTGTAAATGGGTGTTTAAGGTAAAGTTACATGCTGATGTAGTTTGGAGAGGTATAAAGCAAGGCTGGTTGCTAAGGGATTTACACAGAAAGAATGAGTGGATTTTTCTGAGACTTTTTCTCCTGTCGTTAAGATGACTACCATTAGAACAATCATAACTGTTGCTGCTGCAAAGAAATGGCGTTTATTTCAACTTGATGTTAATAATGCATTTTTACATGGAGATTTACATGATGAGGTTTATATGCAGGTACCTCAAGGTTTGTCTCATTCTGAAAATATGGTTTGTAGATTGAAGAAATCTCTCTATGGCTTGAAGCAAGCATCTCGACAGTGGTTTGCAAAGCTTAGTCAAGAGTTACATTTCAGAGGGTATACACAGTCTCGAAATGACTATTCCTTGTTTCTTAAGAAAGCAAATGGAAAAATGACTGTATTGGCTGTTTATGTTGATGACATCCTGGTCACAGGATCAGATCAAGAAGAAATTAATAATTTGAAGGCTCATTTGAACAGTGTGTTTGGGATTAAAGATCTTGGTTTATTGCATTTTTCTTGGGGTTTGAAGCTTCTCATTTTGCAGCCGGTATTATTTTGACACAAAGGAAATTTACTCAAGATTTGCTCACCAGTTTTGGAGATGCTACATGGAAATATGTTTCTACACATTTGTCTCAAAATTTAAAGCTTCTTCCTGATCAAGGAGACCCTTTACCCGATGCTACTCTTTATAGGACTATTATTGGTAAATTGAATTTTCTTACCAATACTAGGCCTGACACCTCATATGCTATTCAAACTTTGAGTCAATTTATGCAAGATCCTAGGCAGTCACATTTACATGCTGTTCATCGTGTTCTNAATTTTCAACTATTAATAGCGACTCTGGCTCAAGTGGCGATATCAATAAATGTATTGGTGAAGTTAGAAGTGGTTACGAAAGAGACTCACCAATTCAACAAAGATTGAGTTCATTCACTGGTGAAGAATATTAAACTCATGCAACTCAAGATGAAAATCATGGAAGTAGAGAAGCTGAGCCAGGAATTGGTGCTATAGGAAAATATTATACTCGCAGGGAAAGGGGTACAATGGGAATATCATAACAAGAAGATGAGTTTTTTTCTACAAATTTTAGATCAATGAGGATTGAAGGTGACTATAACCTTTATTTCATGGATAGTTATAGAATGTCATTAAGTAATAACTCATGGATACATTCTCAAACTCAACCATCAGGGGCTAGTAGTTATAAACAAAGTCAATCAACGTCATATCCATATCATGACTATCAACAAAGACAATCACATAAAATATTAGATTTATATGGTTGGCATGTTAACAATTACATGCAAAATTATCAAGGAGATATACCTTTTGATTAATATTTCTCTCAATACACAACTAAAAATGAGGATGAGGAAGATAGTGAAAATTTTCAACCACCAAAAAATTCTATGTAATATTAACTTATATTTAAGTAATCANTGACTTATATTTAAGTAATCGTGTACTTGTATTATTATTCTGATTAATGAATAATTTATTACTTAATTAATAATATTTTTGTTCCTATCAGCGAGTATTATAAATTTCTTAATTATGATAAATATGATTTCCACTCAATATTTTTTTCAATTTTTATAGTTAAATTGATAAAGTATCTAATAAATAAGCATATCCTGAAATTTCATAAAAAAAAATTCATATTTTTTTTTTTAAATTTTCATCATTTCTTTCGATTTTTTATCGATATCGATATTTTATCGATATTTCAATCGATATTTCCGTATTTTAAACATTTGATATTTCCGTCGATACCGATATTTTGATCGTGGTAGCTAATGGAATAATCTGTTTTTATGGGGGGGTTGGTGGGCTTGAAAATGTCAAATAAAAAATAAAATGTCACCTTTATAAAGTCGTTTGGTTCATTATCCCGCTACAATTGCGTTTGGTTTCCATCCAAAGGCTCTCTCGGTTTTCTCTCTCCCCAAACAAACCAAGGTACAATTCTTGCGTCCTCCTAAATTATTCTTACCCTTTTTTTCCCTTTTTCTTGTTAATTGATTTTTTAATAGATACTTTATCTATCGCTTTTTTTCCTATCTTTCTTTTTCAGGACGTCTTAACTATCCTTTTGTCTTAGATCATTATATAATTGACCTTTTTTATTTTCTGGCAATTTTAGTGTTAATAGTGTTATCTGTTCCTTGACTTGTCGTGTGCTTCCTTCGAAATCAACCCCATTTGATCTTTTTATTTTTTAACATGTTGTTATATGTTTTAATGTCTGGGTGTGATTGAAAATGATGATTACGAACCGGAACCATCTTGAAGTTGTCAATTTGATCACTTTGTGGTTTATGAAATCTCATAAGTAAGATCTTGTTATTTTTGCATTTTCATTAGTGCTGCAAATGTTTTCATAAAGATTCAAATTTGTTAAATTATCCTGCTGTTTATTTTGGATTTAAACCTCCATAAGCTCATGGACATGAAATGATAAGACTCCAGCTCTAGGTGCTTAAGTTTAGATTAAATTCTGGATTTATAAATTGCTGTAAAAGGAGGAAAATTAAGCACTTATAGATAGGAGAAAAGAATTAGAGTTTGGATAAAATAATAGTTAAGCATTAAATATAAGGAGGCATCAACAGGAACCAGAGGAGAACTGCTCAAGCAAAAACATGTTAGAATAATTGGACAGGTTTTACACTGGTCTCAAAGATTTAAGAACTTTGAAAAAGGCTGTATTGTAATTTATAAGATAATGGGTGAATGAGTTGAAAAATAATAAATTTTCAGAATAGTTGTCAGTTCTGTGTCTAGAAAATTTTACCCGGAAGAGACAAGTTCACGAGGATGTTTTTGTTAGGCAGCATGATTCATATATCAGATTTTATGTTGAAGGTGTTGAGCATCTTCAAGTCATAATAGGATTTGGAGAAAATTTATACTCCTTCTGAATTGGTTTCTGTTTTGATATTTATTGAACATTTCAGAAAAATTACAGATACACAAGGATCATGGCTAGTTCAGCTAGTACTGGTGCAGGGAAAAAACATATTCAAATCGATGTGTCTTCGGATAATGTATGCCCATGGTGCTTTGTGGGCAAAAAGAATCTTGACAAAGCTATAGCTGCATCTAAGGATCAATATGACTTCGAGGTTCTGCTGTCTCTTTCTCCTTTCCCTTCATCGTCTTCTGTTTCTCACCTTTAATGACTGTTGTTAATGTAAAACTGCAGATTAGGTGGCATCCTTTTCAACTTGTTCCTGATGCTCCAAAAGAAGGAATTGATAAGAGAGACTATTATAGGAAAAAATTTGGGGCTCAATCTGAACGGATGGCTGATCAAATGTCAAGGGTTTGTAATCTTTGGATCAGCTACTTACATGCCAACTGTGTTATTGGTTGCATTGTCTTTCATTTGTCTGGTTGCTGGTATCTATATTTTATTTTTTTCCACCTTGACACTTGCAGGTATTTAAGAGTCATGACCTGGATTATAAATTTACTGGACTTACGTAAGTGAAAAGAATGATCTATCTTATTCTTATTGAATGTTTTTATAATAATAAAATCGTGATTCAGATACTGACTGCCTTAAATAAGAATGAAAAGCACGTAAAGATGACATATTTATAAATAATACTATCCTTGACATTTTCTACAGAGGAAATACTCTAGACAGCCACCGGCTTATTTATTTTGCTGGGAAGCAGGGTCTTGATAAGCAACACAGTGTTGTGGAGGAGCTCTGCCTTGGATACTTTACACAGGCAAAGTTCATTGGTGATCGGTATGCATCATTTTTGGTCCCTTTTCCATGACCTTATATGTGATACATTTAGATTGTAAAGTAAATGTTTCTTTTTTCTCTGGGATTGCTCTTATCATATTTGTCTCGTTTTCTTATGCCATTTGTCGCTCTTTGTAGTTCAAGGATACCAGTAGTTGTGAAGCGTAATTCCCAAATTCTCCCATAAATATAAACAAAAGACTAAAAAAACAAAAATAAAAATAGAAGTAGTAAAGAGAAACGTCCAAATGCTAGTTCAATATAACAAGTATTGGGATGTCTGACTTTCTGTTTTTGTCTCACAAACTTCATTATCCTCCCAAAAGAGAAAGGAGATAATCCACTGTCTGCATAGAATCTCTCTCTTAATAATATGTTAAATATCTGATAAATATAAACAAAAGACTAAAAAAAACAAAAACAAAAATAGAAGTAGTAAAGAGAAACGTCCAAATGCTAGTTCAATATAACAAGTATTGGAACGTCTGACTTTCTGTTTTTGTCTCACAAACTTCATTATCCTCCCAAAAGAGAAAGGAGATAATCCACTGTGCATAGAATCTCTCTCTTAATAATATGTTAAATATCTGATAGCTCATTAAGAGGAACTTATATATTGATCCGTTGTAAATAAATATAAAGACAATATAGATCATTAAAATTTCTGTGAGGGGCAAAACCATTCTACTTATGGTTATCAACTAGCATACATTTAAGTGGTTCTCTCTATTAGAGAAAAATATAAAAGAAATGATGATCCACCTTTCATTGGCTTAAGCTTTTGGAAGAAATAATAATTCAACTTGGTATCAGAGCTAAGGTCCAAAGTTCAAAATTTAACAACTCCATCCAAAAAGTTAAAACACGTGTAAAGAACCAAAAAGAGCCTAAAACAGGTCAGGCATACATGTGGGGGAGTGTTATTGAAAAATATAAAAGAATAAACGATGATACACTTCCCATTGGCTTAAGCTTTTAGGAGAAACGGTAATTCAACTCTCCCTAGTTAGATTGTTCATTGAAAACAAAACCTATTATGACAATGATGTATGTTCAGTTTATCAATTCTCCTCTGAAGTTTAAAAACGACTGTAGCATATGGTTTATCTGTTTTGATGTATCTAGATTTTCATGACATCAAATATCCCCCAAGATAATGAATTGTTTTTTTGTCTTTTATCGTCCTTATAGAAACTGGGTTTGGGTTTTGTTGTGTTGTTTTATGAATTATGAGAGGAAGTTACTCTTGCATCTTCTTAACATCTTTATTGTTGAAAATTTCCAATACAAAAAACTTACCAATTTGGATACAGGAACTTTCTTCTAGAATGTGCTAGTAAAGCAGGAGTAACAGGGGCAGAAGAATTTCTTGCAAATCCCAACAATGGGATTCAGGAGGTCTTTTCTTGACTACCATAAAACAATACATCAGGTTCTTTTTCAATGTTTTCTATTCAACTGACTTTGCTTTATATGATCCACAAAAGGTCAAAGAGGAGCTTGAGAAGTTCTCAAGTAATATTTCTGGAGTTCCATATTATGTGGTGAGTGATAAAAGATCACATTTATGAACTTTTTAAATCCAAAATGTAGTCCTTTACTAACATTGGTTCTTTTTAATAGATTAATGGGGAGAGGAAATTGAGTGGTGCCCAACCTCCTGAGGTGTTCTTGAAAACTTTTCAAGCAGCTGCAAATTGATTGGAAATTCAAAGTTAAAAGCTTCTCTTTTCCAGTCTACTTGTTGACATTGTATAACTATTTCTACGTGTTTTGTGTCCTGCTTTGTATGTTTGGCCTTATGTTATGGATTTGCTACATACATTCACATCTGACAATACAGTTGTAGAGAGAATTGGGTTGGTTTTGTAAATGGATAATGAAAATGCATTAATACAAAATAAAATGCACATTAATAGATTTAATTTATAATCTGCGTTGGGAATGGAGGGCATTACAGGCCTTGTGCCCTCAATTTTTGTTTTTAATTTGTTTCTTTATATTAATACTGATTTAAAATGTTATAAATTCATATATGTGATAACTCTAACTTAGAGTGTCAAAAATGCAAATTCATTTATGTAAAAAAATATCAATTTATATATTTCAATACAGCTTTTAACCAACTGGGAAAAACATTAGAACTTATCACAAGCAAGTGACAAGTCTAAAAAGTTCAAAAATGCATTGAACTTGACTAATATCACAAGTTTTTCTCCCAAGAGTAAGACAGTGAATCAAAAACACTGCCTTCTTCTTCTTCTTTTTTTTCCTCTTTTTTTTTTTTTTATCTATCAAAGGCTCGTTGGATAACGGCTAGTTGTAAAAGCTGTTGGTAGCTGCTGGTTGATTAGTTTAAATGTAAGGTTAATGTCACAAATTTATTTTGGAAGTTAGTTGGCAGTTATAAATTGTGCGAAATTCACCTTGGGACAAGGGAGAGAGAGATAAAACAAAGTTCGAGGTTGATCTGTAAATGGAAAGATTGTAATGAGAGTCTTTTAATATTTGCCTTTAGTTTCTTTTTTCACATGCAAAAGTTATATAAATAATTTACACTCTCAAAACAAAGTAACAGCCTGCAGGAACGTCGTTTTGCATCTGGGATTGGTGTTTATTTTCCACAGTGTTTCTTACAACCGTTGTACTACAAGATGTTGGCCACAGCTCTCTCTCAGCTTTCGTTACCAACCCAACTCCTTGAGGACAATCAAAATCTTTAAGATGCCTAATCACGGCTTGTAGCATATTTAAGAAAGCTACAGTTGACACTAGCCGTCTTCTCGAGCCCACCAATAGTTTCATCCTACGGCAACCCAAGGTATGATTCAGGTTTGATATCTGATCGAGAAGCTGCTTTGGTTTGGTTTGGTTTGATGTCTGATCAAGAAGCTACAGTCTACACACATAAACATGTTGATCATTTGCTTCTAAATTTCACAGAAGATGAACGGTTTGTGATGCAATTGATGGAGGATTTTCAAATATCTCAGCAAACTTTGAGAGCGTGAGGTAAGTTTTTTTCTTTTTTTTTACATGTTTCGAATATTAAATTCCAAAATTGCAGATTGAAGATGGATAAAAAGAAATTGAAGCTGTTAGGCTCAAACATACTACGAAGTTTTGTTTTATGTTTATGAGAATTCTAGTTTAACAGATTGATTTGTTTTATTATAAATAAGCTCTTCAATTCTCTTTAGACGAGTAAAGTTTTATCACACTTGAATATCTCCAATCCAACTTTTACAAATTATCCAAGAAACCCAATTGTATAAACCGAAAAATATCGAGATAAAAAATGAGATATACACCAAAATCAGAATCTTATTACCCGAAGGCCTATTCACAATGTCTTTCCTTCCATGTAAAACTTTACTTGTGGTACTGGGAGATTGCAGCTAAGTTTCAAGTAAATTTCAAAATATATTGGAATAAAGGAAGGTATGGATCTTTCACCATAAAAAAGGAAGGTATGGATCTGAATGTACTTACAAGTTATAACGATGGTTATCAGAAAAATAGTTTATATGTACGATTGATGACATTGACACACTTTGTAACATCTCATATTCACAATAACAACACTTTCTTTTCTTTGGTCTTCCCCCCTCTCCTGAACTGAACTTGCTGGGTTCATCCACGACATGAACCTTTCAATCAAAGATTAAGTCGTTTCATTGAATACCATCACCTATAGAGAGAACCCAAAAAAGAAAAACTTAGTATAGATGAGAATATTTTAGGTCATACAAATATTTGGCTCAATCAAATTATCACAACAAACCAACTAAAGCTTTAATAAGATACTTTAGACAGTCAACAGTACTAAACAAGCTAAGTTTATTTGTTAGAGAAAAATATAAAAGAAATGATGACCTATCTCCCATCAGCTTAAGCTTTTAAAAAAAGTGGTAATTCAACATGGTATCAAAGCCAAAGATAATTGAGGTCCTAAGTACAACCCTTAACAACTCCACCCAAAATAAAAATAAAAACACGTATAAGAACCCAAAAGAAATCAGGCCTACATGTAAAGAGGAGTGTTCAGGCTTCAGCTTTTCCAAGAAATGATATTAAACCCTTGTAGAAGGGGTAAAAAAAATTAAAAGAGAAGAAGCAATAATTCGTGCATCAACATTTTTAACAAGAACGATGTGTGCAACATCCGGTTCAAGTGTCGAAACAATAATAAATGCAAGAACATTGTTAAACAAAATGAAAAATGTACATCTAAAAACTTATCACCAGTAATGAAAAGTAATGCCAATTGAAAAATACCTTGCCACAAACAGGACAGCTTTCACTTCTCTCCATCCATTCATAAATACACCCAAGGTGAAAATGATGAGAGCATTTTGTCATTATTTTAGGGTTTTCCACAGTATATTCTGCAATAAATTGCAATTTAAAAGTTAAAACCATTAAGTTAGATTTCAAAAGTGTAGCCCATAAAGTATACTTTCTTGCATAACTACAAAGAAATTACAACAAACATAAAAAAAATCTACAACTCATGCTTTTAAATTTCATTGGCATTTAACCCCTCTTCACCAAAATAAGCTTAGATTTGCTAATTTATTGAAGGAGCAAGAGATATTTGAAAGAGAAGCAAGCAAATGTGAAATCCTTGTTCTCCATTTCTCTATATATATATATCTCTTAAAAAAAAAAGGTTCTCCATACATCAGTACTTTTTGCCTTCATATAATTAACTGACAATGCTCTCAGAAGTTTGGGCCACAGGTCAACAGCCTATCATCGTTTCCTCCTTTCATCTGTTAAGACTTAAATACTAAAGCAAAAATAGCTAAAGCATTTGTTTAACCTGTAAAAACCACTGAATCCTACAAACAAATGACTTTTCGTAGGATTCAGCAAAATCCTTGTTCTCCATTGCTCTATATATCTCTCTAAAAAAAATAAAAAACAAAAAGTTCTCCATACATCAGTACTTTTTGCCTTCATATAATTAACTGACAATGCTCTCAGAAGTTTGGGCCACAGGTCAACAGCCTATCATCTTTTCCTCCTTTCATCTGTTAAGACTACTAAACACTAAAGCAAAAATAGCTAAAGCATTTGTTTAACCTGTAAAAACCACTGAATCCTACAAACAAATGACTTTTTCAGTGAGGAAACAGTACTAATGTGAACTATCCTCAAGGAAAGCAGATGTCATAATAGGTTTGATAAGATGGAAGATCAAAACTTCAAACATAGTAGACGACAAAATACCTTCAAGACACGTTGGACAGACATCCTCATCTTCAGATGATGTGTAAAAGTTGCCAACACCAGTTGTGGTTTTAGCTGATGAGAATTTTATTGAGGACTTAGAACGCTGTTCTTTTGATCCATCTTCACAAGCAGATTCATTCCACTTGTCTCCTGTACTCAAAGATTCCGGCTCTGCATCAACATCCCCTCTTAGAGGTTCTGATTCTTCATGTGAATGACTTGAACCTTTCTCACGCCTTAAAATCAATCCATCCCGCTGCAAGCGGAGATATCTGGGATCAGCATCGTAAGGCAAGGGCCTTGGAGGAGAACGATACATGTCAGCTAGAGAGTTGTCGTATGATGCTGTAGAAGTCATAGAAGCCGCCCCCTGAATGGATGAAGAAACGGAATGCACTTCCCCTCTTTGGAAGATTGATGCATACTGTGACAATTGAGAAAAATCAAAGATAAATAGAAAATCAAAATTATGCTATTCCCAATAGAGTTCTCATCGACTGTTAGCATCTAAGTGACTATAACACTGTTGATGTTTGACTAATATGTAATTTAAAACATACTTGAACACCAACATAAGATTAATTACAAACTTGTAAATGCCAAAGAACATTCTTAGGCTCAAAATGAGATGTGAACTAAAAATAAATCATAAATTGTTCCTTTAACATGAAAGTTGGATATTTCAAACAGACAAGCACAAAAATATTTATTGGATAATAAACCCTATGAAAGCCACAAAATCATCTACAGAGTTGTAGCAGGCACCTTTAGTTTTCAGAAAAATATAAAGTCAATTGATTACTGTAACTATAAGAACTCATAAGTATTATAAAAGTTTCCAGTAAAATAACCAAAGTGCCCTTGTAAAATCTGATCAAAGCCACAAATTACTAATATTTCAAACTTTTCACCTTCTATCTTTAACACTCCTTTCCTCTCTAGTCTTGCAATTATTACATGACATTTTCATTGAAGACTCCCAGACAATAGATTAAGAATAATATGAAAAAGAAGCAAAGTCCTCAAAAATTATTACCAATGGTGATAATTGACAAAGAAAATACACATCAATGCTTGTGTTGCACAAGGCCAAAAATTTAACAATATGAGAACAGGATCTGAATCTACCAACTACTAACATTATGTTGCAAAAAAGTAAGCACAACATGAGCAAGTGCTGTACATTATGTAAATTAAACATGAATTCTTGCAACAATTTTAAAAGTGCTGGATACGAATTAGTTTGATAACGGCAATAATCGAGACATACCACATTTAAAATGTTCTGGATAAAGCAACTAAGACATATACAGTTCCTATATACAGAACTGGTTGGATTCATATAATCTTCAAAATCGTTGACATTCAAACAACAACAAACAGCGCCCATTATGCTGGCTTCAAACTTTATCTTCACTTAAAAACCTCCAAAGCAATGCTCCAATCTCATTGACCGAAACCAATTCCACCACCGGTATGCATTAAGATAGTAGGCACTAGGAGCATAAGTTATACTTCAATACGAAGGAGAGAGGACGAAAAGTTCGCAGAAGTACTATATCCTCTGCGAACCAGTACCCTCCCTCTTCCCTCTACAGATTCCGAAACCCTACTTGCCAATCTACTTTTTCCACCTAAAATATAGAAGACAAACATATTAAAACATGAGTTAAGAGGAAAAACCAAGATGGTTATCCTCAAATCAAGCCACACCATAACTTCAATGGAACTTTAAAAAATTTAAACAGGAATAAAAAGGTGAAAAAATTAACAGATTATCCCAGTCTGACAAAATTTCTTCTTTATCATAACAGTGATTATTTTATTTTAAAATTAGGAGTTCTTTTCTTTAATGTGAAGGAAGGAACAAAAATCAACCAAGATGGAATACCACAAAGAATTATCAAAATTATCACTCCGATGATAACCAACAGCCCACAAAAAACTAATAATAATAAATAAATAAGGCCAAATAATAATTTTGAAAAAAGAATAACCGATCATCAATCTTTAAACAATTATATATTACAAAAAACCCAGAAAGCACTAAAATCAATGAAATAAAAAAACATCCCAATTGCAGATATAAAATTCTGATACAGAAGTGGATAAAAAGGAATGATCAAAATTTCAAATTTTGATGCAACAAGAAGATTCAAAGTATTGTAGAGACAAGGATCAAACAGAACAAAAAAAACACAGAGAACAGGGAGAGAGAGATTATCAAAGGAGAAAGCAGAGGCAAGTACCTGAGGAAAGCTGGAAAGTGGAAGAGAGAAGAGAGAGATTGTTTGAACCTTGTTGACGGACAAAGACAAAGAAACCCCAAAGGAGTGCCAAATTGGGAATTGGGTATTCGGATATAGAGGGTTTAAAAATCGGATTCCAAAAATGGGTGGGTCTGTAAGCGCGTGCGTGCTTTGCTTTGGAATTTTCGGCGAGAAAAAGCTACGAATGCGGGGAACTAGAGCCACCATCCCCTGTCTTTTCTCTCTCGCCGATGGATGAAGAATCTATCCTACTTTATTACTTTTTTATTATTATATATAAAATTATAATTTCATGTTCTTTATTCGTATTACTCGGTATAAAATATATATCATAATTATTAAAAATTTCAATTTTTTTTTGGCTAATATTATATATATATATTTTATGAAATTAGCTAATCAAAATTGTTAAATAAATCATGTCTTTTTAAAATCGTAATAATACCTCCCACATGAGAAGAATCAGAAATACTATAATTTTTAAATATTTAAGTATTGGAAGCAATTCTTCTCCAAAAAGAAAATGTGTTNAAAAGAAAATGTGTTATGTAGTATTTATGTTATTAATAATTAGACTCTATGAGGTGGTTAGTTTATCTAGGGGTGTTCAAAAAAACTGACTAACTAATAAAACTAACCGATTCAATATAATTCAACTTGTTTGAATCGGTTATTTTAATATAATTGAATTAAATCGGTTTTGAAAATTCAAAATTAATAGTCAGTTCGGTTCAGCTTTTGATGTTAAAAACTTACCAAACCGATCCAAACCGAATCGACTATTTTTTTTTTACAAAACATATGACAATTAGTTTAATATTATTGGTATGTAGGCTTTGTTATATTAGTTTAATTTTAGAGTTGAATTAATGGATTATTGTATTAATGTAATAATTTTGATTTGTTTTGTTTTAGTTTAATATGTTTATTTGTCCTATTATTTTTTAATCATTTATGTGTTAGGTTTTGAAAAAAAAATATTTTTTTTATGGATTAATTAGTGGACACTTTATGTGTTAGGTTTTGAAAAAAAAAAAATTTTAAACAAAATTTAAATACAACAAATTTTTGGTACAAAAAAAGCTCAAATGTCAAATATTTAAAGTAAAAAAAATTTAAAAATTAAATAAAAGTTGAAACTAAACCGATTAACCAAATCAATCAAATCCAATTACTAATTGGATCGGATTTGATTTGATTTAATGTATAGATCGGATCAGATTAAAAAAAATAAAATTAATTACTAAATGAATTAGATTGATTATTTTCAAAATAAATCGGTTTCGAACCTATTAACACCTTTAAATTTAGCGTTGTTTCAAAAAAGCGTGACATTATTATGAAATATATTTAATTTACAATGTTTATTTATCTTATGGCTAATTGCATGTAGAATTTATTTCTTTTATTTTATAGTTTCCACAACAGCAAAAGTTACATTACTTCATAAAATAACATATAGATAAATACATTGTTTTTGTTTTGTTATTAGGAATGTAAACAGGATCATTGATGGAATAGTAGTTTTGCTAATGAACAAAAATAAAATAAATAGATTAAAACTGTCTTTTCAACAACATGCTGTAACATAATTACATATCTCTATCAACAAAACAAAAAAAACAAAAAACATAATTACTTATGGTAGGAATATATAATTATTGCATGAAAATTTACCAAGAAGGTTAACGTCGTAATTAGAATTGGGTTAGTTAGATCGATTTTGGTGTTTGGTACACGTACATCATTGGGATAAACAATTTCCCTTTTATGATTTTTTAGTTTTATACATCCCTTTTATAATTGAAGGGGTCAGTTTGGCACCTTCCTTATCTCCTATTATTCCACTTTGCCATATTGTTTGTCTGCATACATAAAATAAAAAAATAATAATAAAATATAGAAAGAAAGATGAGCCTTCAACGTCAAACCGCCAAAATAAAACGGAAAGACAAGTTAATTTTTGTAACTATAATTTTGTATGTTTAGGATTTTTTACGTATTTATAATTTTTTTTTGCCAGTATTAATCTCATATATTAATAAAATTAATATTTATTAATTATTTTCATGATTTTAATTGTATTTTGTTAGTTTATTTCATATGCATGTCACGTACTAGGAATAAACATATCATTTTGAAAATTCTCATTCTTTTTTCCTCCCTTTGCATATAAAAAAAAATTTCATCTCTCATCTCTCTTTTTTCTCTCGTTATCTTTTCCTCCCTTTCCATCCTCTGCATATATATATATATATATGATCAAATCAAAAAACCACTTACAAACTTAAATTATTTAAATATAATTATTTCTAACCAATGACTATATATATATATATAAACTAGTCCTATCAATTATTTTGGAGAAATATTATTGGTCTGCCCACCTGCACCTGACCTTATTGGTGAAATTGATGGTTTTTTTAAAAGCATAGAGAAATGTCATATGATCCCCTGCAATTTAAAAATCTCTACTTCCTGCATTGAAAATAATAGTAATAATAATCAAAACCCAATTAAAAAGAAAAGTATATGCAAATTAAACACAAGTCAAGTGCATAATAGATTTGGGCCATTTGATTTGTTTGTGTGTTGGGAAGAGAGAGATGCAGAATTTTGTATTACAGCTTCATTAATGTCAATAGATTTTGGAGTAGAAGATTTGTGGTGGTCATCATGAAGGCCAAGGCAGTTGAGGAAAGCCTTTGTAAGTTGCTCCAAAAATTGCATGGTCTGTGAAGAAGCTAGTATGAGTGCTCTTTTTCTCTGTGTTCCTCCTCTCCATTTTCCATCTTCTTCTTTTTATGATTTTAATTTGGCACATAAAATATTTTATTTGGTTGTGAATGGAGAAAGAGAGGAAAGAAAAAAGAGTTGAGAGATAAAAAAAAATTTCGAGGAGGGAAAAAAAGAGAATAAAAAATTTTAAAATGACATATTTGCCTTTGATATATGACCTACATATGGAGTAAACTAACATAATACAAATGAAATCATGAAAATGACTAGTGAATACTAATTTTGTCGACATATGAGATCAATACTGTTAAAAAATATATATTAAAACTAAATTTATAAAAAAAAAATTTAAACATAGAAGACTAAAAAAAAACTAATAAAAAATAATAAAATATTGAAAGAAAGATGAGCCTTCAACGTCAAACCACCAAAATAAAACGGAAAGACAAGGCTTTGTTTGACAATAGTAAAGACCATCGAAGTCTTCAAAGGGTGTCGGCATGGTATTGGTGGGGCTGTTTAAAGTGAAAGAAAAAAAAATTAACAATAAAAGCCCATCAGTGCTATTATTTATATTATCATTCTTTGGAGCGTGGGGTAATTTACATAAAACAAAATCCAATAAATAGAAAAATGAAGGTCACAATTGAAAACAGTAAATTTGTTTTATATGTATAATTAACATAAAAAGAAAAATTTAGTCTCTGTTATCTATTGCTAAAAGTAATGATTATTAATAGAGAAAATATTTTATTTGGACAGCCATTCATATAAATTTTACTGGTGATAAAATAATAATATTTTTTAAAATTTTTGAGTAGACACAAAAATTACTTTTGACTTACATTTTTGGTTTGTTTATGTGTGGATATATATTTGCTTTACCATAAAAAATAGATTAGTTTTTTTAAAATCATGATAATATTTGAAAGCAGCATGATTGTTTGAGTAGATGTTTCTTTTTCTACCGTGAAACATTGGACACGTCAGAGTTAATATCATTAAAACCAAACAATATTTTTAAGTCGGGATATTGGTTTGTAGAAAATGAAAATAAGGAGGATCAGCAATATTGAGAATGGAGTTTATCTGAAACTTTTAAGTTATTCAAGGATTTAGATGTTTTGTTAGATGATGGTTCATAACAGATTGTTAACGAATGTGAGTAGGACTATGAGTTTAAGTAACAACTGTATTTGCTTGATCTGCCAAATAGATGATGAAAACAGTATTCATCTTCTGCGGGTTTGCAATTTGCAAGGTAGCCAAGGGTATTTAGCTCTCTTCGGATAACTTGGAAAAGGACGATGCTTTCTTTTGACATGAATACAAGAATTGGTCGAATATCAATTTGAATGAAAAAAAAAAATTCAATTTAGTAGCATTTATGTAAATTATTGAACTACATTCCAAACTATTTGATTCTAAAAGGTCGAACTTTTGAAATGTAGATAAAATTGTATTATATACTTTAACACATCTTTTCTGTGTGGGCGGAACAATGTGAAAATGAAATCTACAGAACACAACCCAACATTTAGACAGAAAATGTAACGATTAAATCCTCATAACAAAGCTTAATGCATAAAAGATGAAATAATTTTAAAACTATATTATTACTAAGTTTTGAACTCAAAACTTCTAACTTTGACACCATTGAATCACAATTTGAACTACTTGATCTCAAAAGCTCAAACTTATAAAAAATATATTGAAATTGAATTATATACTTTAACATAATTAAAAGCTTAAATGGAGTACTTTGTTCAAGGTGAATTGCTAGTTAATTTGTAAATAAAGGTGTAACTCTGTTTTTTATGAACATTTTATTTTAACACGCAATTTTATGGGGGTTTTTATAGAATATGTTATTTAGTGTTTGAAGGTTCCTCCATAAGATAGTGTTAAGTTGAACACAAATGGTAACTATGGAAGCAACATTGGAATAGCTAGAGTAGGTGATGTGCTTAGAATTGCTAATGGGTATTAGATTTTTGGGTTATGTGGTATGTAGTTGTAATTTTCTATCTCCATCGTATTCAGCCTAAATACACTTGTAAGAGAGCAAATGTGAGGTAAAAACTCATTTGGCACTGTTGCGATACCAGCTAAAGGAACTCTAATGCTCAAGTCAATATCATTTTAGAGAGAATTTCAAAAAATTATGTATGTAAAATGGTAAAAAAATCAAAGATCTTTATTTTTCTACTATTTCTTCTATTAATAGGCTATGCGACGTGAGAGGCAAAATCCCTCTATGTCACACCTTTTGCTTATTCCCTACATGTATGGAGTGTTGGGCTACACATGATGATGACATTTGTGCAATCAAGATCTTCTTTAGGTGAATATGAACATTTTTTGATAAATTGTAATCCTTTTAGAGATAAATATGAAAATCATGGTCACAGTAGAAGCTGTAACTTTTTTAGGAGTAAATATGGACATCGTAATCAAAGTTGTAACTGTTTTGGACTCTTTTAGACATGTGTAGAAGTGTCTGGATCACATGAATAAGGCTCAAACAGGATTGTCTCGAAATATATAATCTCGAAGTCCTGCAAGCGAATAACTTAAGTCATTCTATTTGTAGGAGATGTCAGATATTATTTTTGAACTTCGGAGAGAATTTTGAAGTAGAAATTGTTATTGTAACCTCCCTCACCAGGTCATCATCAAAACCATGTTTCAGAGCATACACTCAAAACTGCACACTCGTAGCCCGGAGATTCAGAATCCAAACTTTCCCCATTCAAAGTCCGAAAGGGTAACCTTGGAGAGGAAATATGGTGGTAAATCAAAGAAAGGCTAGCTGCAATTTGACTGAAGCATGGGGATTGCATCATCTAGAGATTTGGGATTTTAATAACATGCAAGTGGAATCTAATCCTATATTATTACTCTCTTTAATTAGAAAGACGTAAATTCTCGTCCATATTTTAGTATAATTGAGAGCTATAAGGAAAATTTCAAGCAAAATTTTAAATTTTTTTGATACATATTTTTGGAGCATATAATAGTATTGGTGATAGTTTTGTTAGGATGAGCCATGACTTTTAATTTGAATTTTTATGTTCTTGAAAAAGATCTCAAATGTTCCAATGTGACAATCCTGGTGGCAATCATCACTGGTAAAATCTCTCAATTTTTGAAATCTCCAAGTTCTGAATTTAAAGCCGCATATATAATTATCCTCTCCAATTTCAGGAAAAAAAAAAACAAAACCGCTTTCAGATGAGTGGAACAATGTCTAAAGTTTGATTTTATGGGTTCCAGAATTATTAATATTGAGCCTTGGCTCCCCTTATGATTAAAAATAAATAAAATTACACGTGCCATATGCATGTTAGTTTCCGTGTAAAATTAATGCCAATTAGAATTGTTGGCATATGCTCAATAAAAAATATCTAAAATTCAAACTAAATTAATTAATAATCAATAGAATTATTTTTTAAATATTTTGGCTTTGTTTTATAATATATTTTTTTTTCAAATAAAAAAAATTAATAGTTATTATGTATATAATATTTTATTACATTGCCAAATAAATCAAAACCTATTGAAATATTAAGAACTTTATAGCATATTTACAGTCTTTTATTCATACATTGATTATAGTGACATGATTTGGAGTATTATCTCAATTTTCATTAATAAATTAATTTTATTTAAAAAAAATTATAAATCAGTTAGAAAGTAAATAAAATTATGCTCAGTTAAAATTTTAAATTAAATTATTTTATATATCTACATATATACAAACCTAGCATATACATTAAATATTTATCTGGATTTTTCTTTTTGGGGACAAAAATACTTTCGTAAAATTGGGGATAAAATTGTAGAAGAAAGAACTATACAAACTACAAAGAGCGGGACCTTTCGGTTTGAAGTTGTGTTGTGTTACACTTTTCTCAGTAACCAGTCACCAAATTTAGAAAGCAGAAATAAAGAAAAAAAAAGGAAAAAGAAAAGGACTTTGAATCTGCGAATTTTGTTTGGTATCAAAGTTTCAGAGAGTAGAATCTCCGGCGTACGGTACGAGTAGAGTGGGGACACTAATCGTATTGAGATCTAACCCAATCATATCTTCTTCTCTGCCGGCCTACTCCACCCCGAAACCCTCTCAGATCTGTTAGGATTAGCCCCCTAATTTCATTCTCTCTTTCTAGGGTTTTTGTCTCTCTTTCTCTCTCTGTCTGATTCTTCCTCATGATCATTGATCATATTCAACCCCGCATTTCATAAGGATTGGATAGCAATTTTGAAACTCAAACCCCAACGATGCTCTACTTCCATTTCCCGATTTGTTAGAGCCCTAAATTTCCGCACAATGTAGAGGTCGTCGAGCTCACTCTTGCCTGTTTTCTCCCAATTTCAACTCTTTCAGTATCAGTCCAAAAGTCCACAATTTTCAGGTTTTGGAATTCTTACCAGATGGAAATTTAGTTTCCAGAATTTTCTATAATAGAAAATCTAGGTTTTGTTTTGGAAAATGCAGAGCTTGTCGAGCTCCGCGGCTCAACCGGAGGCCATACTGGAGTGGCTTCAGAAGGAAATGGGGTACAGACCATTGGGTCCGTACAGTGTTGCCTCTGGAAAATCCCATCTGCCCTCAATAGACTCGCTTCGCAAGATTTGCCGTGGTAATATGATACCCATTTGGAATTTCTTGATAACCCGTGTGAAGTCGGAGAAGACGGTGGAGAATATACGGAGAAATATAACGGTGCATGGTGGTGGCGATGTCGGAGGTTTTGGGAATGCAGCAGGGAAAGAGGAAGGTGGTAGGAGTAGAGGAGGCAGGAGAAAGGAGAAGGCTGGGGGTGAGACTTCAAGCGCCGCAGAAACTAGGGAGGCCGCATTGCAAGAGAGGGAATCGGCAGCGAAAGAGGTGGAGAGGTTGAGGAATATTCTGAGGAGACAAAGGAAAGATTTGAAGGCCAGGATGTTGGAGGTTTCAAGAGAAGAGGCTGAGCGGAAGAGGATGCTCGATGAGCGGGCCAACTACAGGTTTTGTTATCTGAAAGAAATTAATGCATATACATAGATATTTAAACACCATGAATTTTATCAAGCATTTGTTTATCCAGAATAGTGAATTTTTGATATGATATGTGGATAGTGTTACATAGGTTTGAAGGTGAAAAAAGAAGAAGTAATAGTTTGACATAGTTTGGATTGTTAGTTAAATTTTGAGATTCCGTCCACATAAAAATTTTCATTTTAATATTTCTTATTCCCTAAAATGCAAAGTTCATTCATGACATTATCTCTAATTGTCAATGGCACCAAAGCTCAGCTGAATTGAGCTGCCTTGTCGCTCATTATATTTAATTATCTTCATGGTTGAGGCATGCTTATCATGGTGTAGGCACAAGCAGGTGATGCTGGAGGCTTATGATCAACAGTGTGATGAAGCGGCAAAAATATTTGCTGAGTACCATAAACGTCTACATTTTTATGTCAATCAAGCAAGGGATGCTCAAAGGTCAAGTATTGACTCTACTGTTGACGTGGTTACGAGTTTTAGTTCAAACAGTGAAAAGGAAGCTGTCTATTCAACTTTGAAGGGAAGTAAATCAGCAGATGATGTCATTCTTATTGAAACTTCATGGGAAAGAAATATTCGGAAGGCATGTGAATCTCTTGCGGCATATATGATTGAAAAAATTCGCAGTTCTTTTCCTGCTTATGAAGGGGGTGGTATTCTTTTGAATCCTCAATTAGAAGCAGCAGCCAAATTAGGCTTTGATTTTGATGGGGAATTACCTGATGATGTTAGAACTATCATTATAAATTGCCTGAAGAGGCCTCCCCAATTACTTCAATCAATTACTGCATACACGTCAAGATTGAAGTCTCTAGTTTCCAGAGAAATAGAAAAAATTGATGTTAGGGCTGATGCAGAAACCTTGAGGTAAACCTTAATTGTCTCTGTTTTTGGGTGTTAGTTGTCTCTTTTTTTGGGTGTTAATTTATCTTTCCTTTTTGGTTTAGTTTTACAGTTCTTGTTGCTTTCTTTGTGAATATTCATCTTATTTGACTCGCAATCCTGATTTCCCTATCAGGTACAAGTATGAGAACAACCGAGTTATTGATGTTTCTTCGCCTGATGTTAGCTCACCGTTACATTATCAACTATATGGTAATGGAAAGATAGCATGTGATGTTCCTTCTAAAGGAACTCAAAACCAACTTCTTGAAAGACAGGTTAGCTTCTATGCAATTAACTCATTACCCGTTTCTGTAAGGTTTTTCTGATTGTTAAACCACTTTTTCCCTTTTAGTATCTTGGACTCTTTTTCTGTTACATCTCATTTGATGTAGTTTTGTTTCTATGTTCTTTTTTTTTTTTTTTTAAGTACTCTCTCTCTCATTGGTTTTTAGATTTTATGTAAATTTCTTTAACATCTCATCAATGCACTAGAAGGTTTTGGAACCAAGTCCGAATTTAAAAATTGGATAGTAATTGGCTTTTGCTTTCTTGCTCCATTTTTTATGCTCCATTTTAAAATTGATATCCGGTGAATGCTTGTTTTCACAGAAAGCACATGTTCAACAATTTTTGGCTTCTGAAGATACTCACAACAAAGCTGCAGAAGCTAGGAACTTATGTCAAAAACTTATTAAACGTTTGCATGGCAATGGTGATGTAGTTTCTTCACACTCAATTGGAGTTGGTGGCTCATCACAAAATGTCGGCAGTCTTAGACAGTTTGAGGTAACATAAGTCCTTGTATGATCTAATGTGTTATTTACACTAGTTTTGGTTATTTGCCTGCTGAGAGGTTTTCTCAGTTTCAGTCTTGTTCTTAATCCTTGTTTGTTTTACAGTGTCCCTAGTTAGTGAAAAAAGTTGAGAAATGCAGTTACTTGTGGTTTTCCTTTTTACATTATTGCCCTTCTTTGTGCAGTTGGAGGTTTGGGCCAAGGAAAGAGAAGTTACTGGCTTGAGGGCTAGTTTGAACACATTAATGTCTGAAATACAACGCTTGAATAAACTGTGCGCAGAGAGAAAAGAGGCTGAAGATTCTCTGAGAAAGAAGTGGAAGAAAATTGAAGAGTTTGATTCTCGCAGATCAGAACTCGAAATCATATATAGTGCTCTTCTAAAAGCTAATATGGTAAGGTGTAATCGATTGTTGTTTGCATTAAGGTGTTTAAACTTAAATGGTTCTTAAGGCAATTTCAATGTTCTTCTAGGATGCTGCTGCGTTCTGGAATCAGCAGCCATTAGCTGCTAGGGAGTATGCATCAACCACTATAATTCCAATGTGCACGGTTGTTGTGGATATTTCAAATGGTGCAAAAGAACTTATTGAGAAAGAGGTTTCTGCTTTTTATCGAAGTCCAGACAATAGCCTCTACATGCTTCCAGCAACCCCACAGGTTTGTGTATCTCTTAGAGTTTAGTTATTGCTGTATTTTGATCAGTTAGTCTTTATTATGCTTAACCCCACAGGTTTGTGTATCTCTTAGAGTTTAGTTATTGCTGTATTATTATCAGTTAGTCTTTATTATGCTTATGACTAATTGCTTTTATGATACATTCTCCACAATGTAGTGATGTGCATGTTCCTTTTAAGATTAGCAATTTATTAATATACCGGTCTTACATGGTTCAAATAGTGCCTCACTGGTGTATGGGCCCTAGATTTAGTCATCCTTTATTTGCAGATTGTATGTATGCATACAAGTTTGTATTTATCATTCCTTGAAATTGTTTCAGGCACTGTTGGAGTCCGTCGGTGCAAATTCATCTACTGGGCCTGAAGCTGTTGCTACTGCAGAAAAAAATGCAGCTATTTTGACTGCAAAAGCAGGTGCAAGGGATCCATCAGCCATACCATCCATATGCCGTATCTCTGCTGCCCTTCAATATCCTGCTGGTGAGTTACCAATTAGAAGACTAAAAGCGTGAGTGAGTATATGATATTGAAGTCCTATTTGCCTCCTTGAAGTTGAAAGACATTTCCTTCCTTATGCCAAAAATATTCTTCCTTGAGAAGAAGAGTTATCTGTCTTTTTGTGCTTGTGTGTGCGTGTGCGTGTTCACTCTGTTGAGTTTGGAGGTAAACTTTGGAGAAAGTTATTTTTTGTCTATATGAAAAGTTTCTGTTTATTAAGGGAAAATACAATTCTGATGCATTCTTGTTTGGGCATTATTTACTTATGTTACTCCTAATTTCTCATAAATATGGGGCTGAACCAACTTGCTTGGACTCTCTCTCTCTCTCTCTCATGTGCTTGCGTGCACCCATGCACTACAGCACTAGTACACAACTTTCTCTTATTATTCTCTGGTGAGCATGGAAATTTATTAAAGTTTCCGGCCAACCTTTAGATTAACATTTGCACATGGCCCACTCGCCATTTATAGTCTCACATACTTGCAGCAACATGTTTAGCCTTTGGAAGGTGAAGCTGCAGTGAACTTTACAATTGTGTCATAATGAAAATCTGTAGAATTCGCCTTTGGGATTTACAATATATGAGTGTTACTCACTCGATCATTTAGATCTAACATTATAGATCACATGATATTACATCAATTAATTGCGCTAGTGTTTTCTGAATAACACTGTTTTCTTAGCTGTTAAATTTTAGTGCAAAAGAATGTTATTTGACATGGTATGCTGTATCCCACTCATTCTTTGTTTTGGGATTCTTGACTGAGTGAGGGCTTTTATGTATCCATGCCTTTCTTTATCTTGGTCAACAGGTCTGGAGGGTTCAGATGCTGGTTTGGCATCAGTTTTGGAGTCCCTGGAATTCTGTTTGAAACTTCGTGGTTCTGAGGCAAGTGTTTTGGAGGACTTGGCAAAGGCTATCAATTTGGTTCATATACGCCAAGATCTATATGAAAGTGGTCATGCACTATTGAACCATGCATATCGAGCTCAACAAGAATATGAAAGGTCAGATTGCAAGCATTCCTTTTTTTACGGATCATTCAATCCTTAAAGAGTTCAAATATTCCAAAGAGGATCCTCTTTCTCTTTTTCTTTTTTTTTTTTCTTTTTTTCCGTATCATTGGATCTCTCTCTTTCTATACCCTGCCTCCACCAGCAGAGGATATAAAGCTAAAAGTGACATGGATAGGAGATATTCTTTTGTTTCTCTGTTTAGGTTCCAATCATATTAAATATCTTTTCTTTTTGATTGACAAGAATCTTATTTGTTGGAGCAACATGATTTATTTAATATTTGTACGACAATACCTTGCAGGACATCAAGTTATTGTTTAAACTTGGCTGCTGAACAAGAGAAAACCGTTGTAGAGAAATGGCTGCCTGAACTTAAGACTGCTGCTTTGAGTGCTCAAAAGTGCTTGGAAGATTGCAAATATGTTAGAGGATTGGTGAGTGACCACCATAAATTATATCATCTTGATTATAGGTCCTACTTGCACATTGTATACCCACACGTGTAGATAGCGTACAGGTGACTGTTGAAGCAATGTATCTTACATTTGTGGCGTTCTTGTACACACAAATATTGACCCCCACACAGTTTCCATTTTCCTTGATCAAGGTTCTGGGTAATTGGTTTTTATCCTTATGCAAGAGTTGTTAAAGAACAGGATGATGTCTATTTTAGTTTTGTGTAGTTTAGTGGTTTACAATACAGCACCATGTCTCATTCTACCTAATTATGGGGAATGTAGAAAGTTTATTTCTTTTCCTGCCTTTATGTTTCAATTTCTTTGAATTCTAAAATTACAACTGTTTTTTGCAGCTGGATGAGTGGTGGGAGCAACCAGCGTCAACTGTTGTTGACTGGGTCACAGTTGATGGATTAAATGTTTCTGCTTGGCATAATCATGTGAAGCAGCTCTTGGCATTTTATGACAAGGAGCTGTTGTGAATATTCTTTCAGCAGTAGGCACAGGAAGATGTATATGGTGATCTGCCTTGTTTTCCGGAATATACTTTACCACTTTCATGTCAATAAAATGGCCACGAAGAGCTGCACCCTTACAAGAGGCTGCGTGCATGCATGACCAGGCTGCGGCGATAAAATGGAAGTGGAGGCTCTTATCGAGGATATCTTTTCAGTATGATTTTGTTTGGGTAAAGAGATGAGTTGTGTTTTATATTTGCAAAGTTACCCATATCTTCTCCATCTCTCATTTAGATTTTGTATAGAATGGTTTTGAAAGGATGCTTTGTATCATAGCCTATTTGTAGTTATTGATTTGGGTTGGGGATTATCGTTTGAGGGTTGATTGATGGTGTTAGAGGGCAGTGTGACTTTACTGTAGTTGCATTTGTAGTTCGATTGCATGAAGGTATTATGGCAAAAGATTTTGTGAAAAAAGTATTTAATCAGTCTTTGACTCTTTGAATAGAAAACATAAGTTCCTTACATAAGTTCCTTTTATCTGTCATTGACTGTTTTTTTCTTTTTTGAATCTCAATTCACTCTTTTAAATCTCTCAACTGAAATCAGCAGTCCTATTAGGCTTCCATTGAGCATACGATATGCTACGGTGTTCTACAATGCTTTCTTTAGGTGTTAACTACTTGGACTTTGGTGGGAAGAAGGTCGTAACTACTACTACTACTACTCATTGTTATGGATAATTGACCTATAAATCCAATTCAATTCTAATTTTAACCCAATGCAATTCTAACTTTAACCAAGATGTGATTTTCTAAAACCAAGAGAATGGAGTTAAAATAGGCTGTTAGCTGAAAACCCNTTCATAGTGTATACTAAAAAATAATGAAGCAAAAATAAACATAAATATTTGTATCTTTTTATAAATAAAAACTAAAACAACATACTTAATACATGTTAAAAAATAACAAACTACACAAACGTAATACTTAAATCCTTCTACAAATGAATAATAAAAATCTAAAACAATATTGTTTGAAATAACAATAATACATAAACATATTTAATTTCAACTACATTTTCATTTTTTGCATAGACAATCCAATGCATATGACATCTTCAATTATAATGAGCACAACCTCAAAGGCAAAGCACCTAAAAAAAGAAGAAGTTAAATTGTATATTATTATCTAAATTGATATAAAAAAATTAAATAATGCATACCACTCAAATTTCAATATCTCTAATCATCGATAGAAAATGTGTAAGAGCATTGTCCTAATTTAGCCTATTCAACACTTAAGGTAATGACATCTTTTGTGAGTTATTCTAAATCAATGACATCATTTAAAACTGAATATATAATAAAATTAGAAATATTCATGTTAAAAAAATAGTAATATATATATATATATAAATGTAAATGTAAATGTAAATTATTTTCCTTTCCAAAAAGCCAATTTTATACATAATAAAGCTTGTACTACTTCTAGCTTTATTAGTAAATTAAATTTTTTTATTAATAAATTATTAAATTACCATTGATGACTAATGAGTCTTTAATGGGTCTAACGAATTTTCGCGGGTCAAATTGTTAAGACATGTTAAGATAACGGGTTTATAACGTGTTGACCCGTTATCAACCCAACCCGTTTGAGACAAACTTAAACCTGTAAAAAATGTTCGTGTTCGTGTCGTGTTAACGAATCGTGTTGAAATTTACCAGATTGAGACACTATGCTTCTTGTCTTGAACTTGTATTAGCCAAGTTTGTACAGCAATTTAGAATCAATTTATTGGTTTACTGTTATTAAGTATGGTTAAGCATCAGTTTGAACATTGAAAATCATTTTTATTTTTTCTGATAATTATATGGTCAGTGCCATAATTATCATGCTGCTTTAGCTTTCAATTAACAAATTGACACGTGGGGACAGAGTGGCACATCTTATGAATTTCCGATCTTGATTGTTAATGTATATATACATAGTACACACACTGAAATTATTGCGAAAAATACAAACAGCCAAGAAAAAAAAGGAAATAAAGATTGTCATATATATCATTTGTTCTTGATCACATTATTTTCTGAACTCACAGGGGGAATGTGGTGTCCAATAATTCTTCTTTCTCAAATCTCAATACATGATGCACAATGGACTTTAACATTTTCTTTTATATAAAATAAATTCCCAAACCAAATATTCAACCAGTTGGAGTTAGGAAGAACCTGTGAAAAATGGCAATAATTCCAACTGTCAAATTCATGTTTAATCATCTTTTTACATTTCATATATTAAAGATTACTCTTTTTTGGACACCTTTCTTAAAGATTATTCTATAGATTGATGCATTTTCAGGCTTATTATTATCTTTTTCTCAAAGAAGATGTTTGTTCTTTTATGGTTGTGATGCTTTGCATTGCTTGAAATGATAAAGAAAAATAAAAATAAATGAAATAATTGCATTTTGATATTTTCAATTTTTAAAATTTTGCTTTTTTACTTTTAGACTCTCTAATTTAGGTCTTTAATTTTACAATTTGACCTTTTTTAACTTTTGACTACAGTTTAACTGTTATTTTATATATTTCGTATTAAACTGTATCGATTTTTAACATAAAAAAAACNTTTAACATAAAAAAACATTAAAGTGCAAAATACTAAAATTATTTTTAATATTTTTCATTTTGGTGTACTAAAACCAATTAGAGTACGCTTCTTGTTAAAGTTTCAAATCTCCCTTACTATAAAATATTCTTTATAATAAAAACAATATTTTGCAATAGAAAAAAGGATAGAAAGTCTAAAGTCGTCCGTGAGACGAGACACACAACATGTCAAACCCGTGATGAAACAGAGATTTACAATAGAATTTAGACAAATCCATCGCTTTTCTAATTGTCTCTCAATTTCAACATCAAATTTAAAAATAACTGAAGTTAAAATTAGTGACAATATAACAGTGTCTTCATGGGGTTTGATAAACTACTTGTACTCAATGCCAAGCATAAAATCCATATAAGACTGTCAAACTTGTGGAAAGAAGTGAACATGATGATAGTAATCAAACGGTGCTGACATGCGTAATATTCTTGTTTGTTGTGGTATCTGAAAAAAAAGAAAAAAGAAAAAAACATTGTGAAGACTGTCTTATCTGTTGGAACAATTCATAAAAATAGTAAAAAAAATAAAAGGGGAAGATGTATCAAATTCAGTGCAACAAAGAACAAAAAAATAAAAATAAAAATTGTAATTTTGCAATAATGGCAGGGCAGCATAGAGTTTAAACTTCATGAAAATTCCACTGCTTTTAACTGATCGATTTCCATGTTTTGGAGTATTCTTTTTGACAGTAACAAAAAATTATAATAATAATGCCTTGCAGTTGAGAATGGAAGATCTTACAGCAACACATGGGTAGTGTCACAAGTTCTAAGGAGTCTTAAAACATATTTTGTTCTCTTCCTTGCTTATAGATAATTGAGCCTTTGGAACCTTATAAAAGATTCCTTGGTTGGCTCTGGCTAGTCACTGTCCAAATGCTGGAAACCTCCATTTCTATTATCATTAAACTATATAATATATATAAATTAATTTCATTTAAACAAATTCCTTAGCAGCTACCATTTTTGCTTTGTTAATTTGTAGATTGGCTTCCCATTTTATTGCCAATCAAATTGTGCAAGTAAATTTGCTTAACTTTGTAACATTCAAGCCAAGGAATAGTACTAAAATCTACTATTAACAATTCCCACATACCAAGCCTCAAAATGAGAAGATAACCAAATAAAATAAATATAGGGGTCAAGTTCATTTGGATATTTTGATGTGAATAGCAAATACCCAAAAAAAAACAAAAAAAAAAGTAAAAAACAAAAAAACAGAAACATATCGTTGAATCCTTTGCTGTTAATCCTATCCTCATGGTCTCACCAAATTTGTGGCTACTTTACATGTCTCGTGAACCAACAGGGACCCGACTATACTCTTGGTATTCTTATACCAACAAAGGAACAAACTTCATTAATGTAAGTAAAATACAAGCCAGCATAAAGAAAAACAGGCTTTTTCTAATATTTATTTATTATTTTTTTAATATCTACTTGTTTCATGCTGGTATAGCTTCTTTTGAGCTGTTTAGTTGTACGAAAAAAGAAACTAACATTCACTGCTTCTAGTTTGCAGTTGACTGGTTTTTTGCATGGATCACATAAAGAAGCTTGGTTGGGTTAGAGTATAGAAGAAAATTGTTTAATATTATTACTTTTATATACTTCAAAACAAAATATAAGAAAAATAAATAAATAAATTAGTGGTGTATATTTGAATAGGAAATACATATTTCATTTACATTAGACCTTTGGCAGTCTATATAAAAGGCAAGCTACTCTTCTCATTCTTGCTCACCTTCAAGAGCCATAGAGTTCCTTAAGATGGTTAGAGGCTTAAAAATGTCTTACCTTCTAAACATATTCCTTTTCATTCTCACATCTACTTATCTCTCTGAGGCTACACTTCAGAAGAAGCCTTCAACTGCAGTTGTTGTTGGCACAGTTTACTGTGATACATGTTTCCAACAGGATTTTTCCAAAGCCAGCCACTTCATTTCAGGTTTTTTTTTTTTCTTTTTTTTTCAAAAATTTCCTTACTTTTAGTTTAAATTGGTATAAGTTTTGGATTTGAGATCAAATTTAATGGCTGGAAACAAATATTTTTGGGATTGTGTATGTTCTCAGGTGCATCTGTTGCAGTGGAATGCAAAGATGAGAGTTCGAAGGATATCAGTTTTCGAAAAGAAGTGAAGACGGATAACAATGGAGAATTCAAAGTCCAATTGCCATTCTCAGTAAGCAAACATGTGAAGAAGATTGAAGGATGTTCTGTGAAGTTGATAAGCAGCAGTGAGCCATATTGTGCTGTGGCATCAACAGCAACTTCGTCTTCACTCCATCTCAAATCAAGAAAGCAAGGATTGCACATATTCTCAGCAGGGTTTTTCACCTTCAAGCCTCTAAAGCAGCCAAACCTATGCAATCAAAAACCAAGCATTGAGAATTCCAATAAAGGACTTGATTCTAATAAAGCCTCTCTTCCTCCATTGAATGGTCTTCCACTTCCACCTCCAATTCAAGACCCAACTATTCCTGGTCTTCCTCCATTCCAATATCTTCCTCCTCTTCCACCACTGCCTCAGCTTCCACCATTGCCAACTCTCCCTCCTCTACCACCTCTCCCTTGGCTTCCTAAATTTCCACCTGTTCAAGGAAAAACTAGTACTGAATCAAAACCTACTGAGACATCTTCAAAAAAATCTCAATTATCAGATGAAAAAGTAGTCCATCCTCAGTTTTTCTTCCCAGCACCACCAATTCTTCCACCAAACCCATTACAGCCTCCTTCAATTTTTCCTCCAAACCCATTTCAGCCACCTCCACTTATCCCCAACCCATTTCAGCCTCCTCCACTTCTTCCTAACCCATTTCAGCCTCCTCCACTTATCCCTAACCCATTTCAGCTTCCACCAGTACCATTGATTCCATTGCCACCTATACCAGGTTTAACTCCATCACCAACACCCCCATCTTTGCCAATTCCTTTCCCTCCATTGATCCCACTCCCGCCTATCATCCCTCGAATCCCCGGGATCCCCCCTGCTTCTTATTCCTCTTCAAAGCAAACTCCATGATTAAACAAAATATATAGATCATGTATAATTTCTCAATAATATCCTTTATATGTTTGATGAAGTTCTAATGTAAATTATTGTTTGGTTTTATTTAGTTGCCAGAACAAGAATAGAGTTTGGAAGTCTGTGAAGCTTGTAGTGAAAACAAAATAATTGAGCTTGGAATAATGCTGTGGTTCCACTCATCTTAGAGGCTTTATTTTGCTTAAAATAACTTTGTAAATCTTTTATTATTTTCAATTAATATGAACTTTTTTGCATGATGGACTCCTCTGGCATGGTTAAACTACCTCTACCAAATTGAAACATGTCAATATGTGTGATGGCTATTGGCAAGGCTTTTAGTTTCAAAAAGTAAGATAAGTTTTTGTTCCTTTGTATTAAAGTCAAAGATTTCCAATCCTCCACATTCCACTCTGAAAGTGCTGCAAATAACTACATAGC